>JANAVB010000195.1:1006462-1183432 GCA_029216955.1 Iris pallida
CCGGGCTGGGCTGTTTGCTTGCTGCTTTGGGCTGTGGGGGTTTTAGGATTTCTTTTATTCTTTCTTTTTTTTTCTTTTTCTATTCTTTTAGTCTAATATATAAAAATATATTTTTATTTATATATATATATATATATATATATATATTTATATATAATATTTATATATATATATTTTATATATATTTATATATATATAATATATATATATATATATATATATATATATATATATATATATATATATATATATACATATACATATACTATACGTATACATACATATATATATTTATTTATACACACACACACACCACACACACATAATATATATAATATATATATATATATATATATATATATATATATATATCTTATACACACACACAAATACATATATCTTTATATATCATATATACATACACATATACGCATATGTGTATATTTATTTATATCTATATATCTATATACATATAAACTATATATATCTCTACATATACGTATATTCGCTATATGCATGAATACTCCCAAAGTCCAAAAATAAATCTTAGGAATATATATTCTAATATTGTTGGCTTATAATAAAATATATACATACAACAATAATATTTATTTCACTAATAATCTAGAATACTAAATAATATATTTTTATTATTATAAATCTAATAACAATATAAATAACAATAATAATGATACTAATAAGAAAATCTATAATAAATGTACAGACAGAATATGTAGTCTAAATATTCCAACATGAATAAGGGTAATTAGGAAGGTATTTATCCTATTTCTAAAATAGAATATTAATTCAGTAATAATAAATTATAATTATGTATATAAATCCTTTATATACGAAATTCCTATTTAACAATCAGAAATAATAAATGCAATATGTACGTCTACATGGACATCGTTGGTGGCACTGCATTGACTACATGGGCTTGGCTCTGTTCGGTTCCAGTCCAGACTGGTTTGGTACAACCGGGTCTTCCACAAGTCAATAAACCTTAATAATAAATACTTAAATAAATAAAATCTTCGGTAAGGGTTAAGTTGCAACTTTAACTAATTTTCTTAGTTAGTACGTCACTATGGCTCAGCCTTCCCTACCAGGGCTAATACACTAGTCAAAGCACGTCACTGAACTATCCATGCCATGATTTCTAGTAGTCTTGTACTCCAATTCCTAACCATGACTAAAATCATCTACCGTAATAATTAACAAATTAATTATTTACAAAATTCTAAAATTACCATTTAAATCAAATAAATAATAATAAAATATTTTGAAAAAAATTTTACGGGAAGGAAAGCTACAAATCTAACCACCTTAAAAATAATTTCGTCCTCGAAATTCCAATTCATAACTATTCCTTAAAATTCAAAGTCTAGTATTTCCTTAAATTTAATTCCTCAAAATATTTCATGACCTTCTCTAGTCATTTTATAACTCCAAATACTTGAGGACTTCTACCCACCTTCGGTTATACTACTCCTCAAAACACGGTCATTAAAATCTTATAGTCTTCTAACTAGTTGCTAACAATTCTACTGGCAGATATCTAGGCATATGGCATCTATAATCCCTCATATCTATAAACAACCAAACATTCAATAGTCAAGCAATATTATACTATAATTTAAGAATTTCTAATGAATCCTAGACAGCACGATCATTCGTCACCTCGAAATAAAAGGGATGAGAATCAATGGCACAGAAAGCAAGGAAGTATAATCGAGAGCAAATATGGAGTTTTCAAGGACGTAGAGAATTTCTAGAAGAATTTTCAAGGCATTGTGGATTGAGATTTCTAAGGTTTAGTCATAGTCGCAGGCTCGTATCAGTACAGTTACGTAACCGATACGATATGCTCTGACCTGAATGGGCCACCACAAAAACTTGTCACGACCCGCACCCCTGTTCGGACGCGAGATCGTGAGCAAGCCAGCTACGTATCGAGCGGACTCCAGCCCGACTCGAGTACGTATAAGCTGTCAAGGTCATGGGTATCATGTCTAATCTAAATAGTATCTCAATCCACAAGAATCATATAAAATAAGAATGAACAAGTATGGGTCATGGTCTGCAGCCCATTAGCAGATTGTCCGATTATACTCTAAGAATGATATGAGTCTATAAAATAAGCAGAAAATATCATGGTACTGAATATAAATCATGAGAGGATAATAAAGAAATATCACAAGCAAATACCTGTATCATGTATCACAATCCTCTACCGTCCCGCTCTACTAACTAACTCCATACAATCGCTAAACCTGAAGAGATCATCAGGTCCTCAGAGGACCTAGCAAGATACATAATATACAAGCCAACATCTAACAGTACAAATATACAAAGAAGTAAAAAACAATCAAGGATATCCAACGAGACAAAATGAACCAAGACACAAGATCTAAACACAAGGATCCTAAGACACTGGCATGCCATACTAGAAATGGCTAATAGGTCAAAGCTATAGACTGCAGTCAAGCAAGCACTCACAATCTATAGTGTCTCAATCGCAGTCAAGGCAAGCACTCACAACCAAGACGGTAGCCAATCCTAGTATAAAAATCCTATAGACCGTAGTCAAGGTAAGTACTCACAATCTATAGAATATCAAAGTCAAGTCCTACTCAAGTCATGTCAAATCAAGTCAAGTTATAATCAAGTCGAGGGAATCATGGTGTAGGACTAGACGACTCTATCAAGGAATACATATGAACTAACACAGTGTAACAGATAGAAATATCATAACAGAAAGGAACAAGAATGTGCAGACAACTAGAAACATGTAAAGTAAGACTATAACAGGATGAGTGTACTAGACATGGAATGAAGCAATCACGAATGTAAGGAAAAGAGCAGCAGCGAGATAATGAACATGCATATAAATTATATTGTACAAGCTGGCAAGGTATACTTGCCAGGTGGTAGACGAAGAACCAATAAAATACCGTCAACTGGTACGCCATAAAGTCCAAAATCCACAAATGTCTCCGAAAGCTGAACAGACTATCGCCAACATTCTCAGAATAGTCAAATATTTAGCTAGGAATTCCTATCCTTAAGTCCAATTCTGGACACAGGGGCAAAATGGTAATTTTAGGCAAAAACGGTATCCGCCGTTGGACCCGCTTTGTACCGAAAATCGTGCCAAGTCAAAGGTCTCTAAAGTCGTCAAACTATATGTTAACAGGTCCACTTTTCTGATACAGACCAAACCGTAATGTCCAAAGTTGGATTTCGGCGGGCCGTGCACAAAATTGCCCGTTGAATCGGATCGTGGGGCCCGCGAAACGGCGATCCAATCAACTGTCTCAGAATTGGACCAAACTTGGCATACAGGACCAGAAAAATAATACGGTCCTATTGGCACAAGTATCGTCTCGATCTGACGAGCGTGCACAAAGTAATTGAAAACTTGCAAAGGGGCCGATATGGTGAATTTTGACGGATACGCATCAAATTCGTCGCGCACACGCGACCAATTTGAATTCTGTCAAAGCCCACACATCCACGAAGCCGTTATGCACCTTTCGATGCTTTCGGTTCGCGACCACGTCGCCCGGTTTGGCGGGATGCATGTCGTATCGATGAATTTCAATGTTTTGAAAACTATTTTAATCCTATTTTTCTCGAACTTTGTAAACTGATTTCTTCGTGCATAGTTGATAAAATTCACAACTACAAATTAGGTTATGAAGCCCTACATGTTGTCTTTAAGTATGTTTAATTAGATTGCAAAAATATCGAACAGGTTTCCTAGAAACTAGGTACGAATATGGGTATATGGACTGTCATACGTTCTGTTTTTGAACGATAAAGCCCTCGACTTTGCGTCGATTCATCGGGCAATCCAGTTCATCTAAATTAAAACTAAATAAATGAAAATGAAGGTGTATAGATCGGGGTCTTACCTGAAAGGATAGCTCGTAAAATGATCGAGCATCATGAGGGAAATTCCGTCACGAAGTTGCCTTCATTGCTGCAGCTGCTGCTGTTACTTGGTGCGGCTTGCTGTTGCCTGAGCGCGCACGACGGCGTGGCCTGGCCTGCCGCCGGTGATTGCCTCGCGAAGATGCGAGGTCGGGTTGGTCGACCAGTGGCTGGGGTCGCCTGGGGGTGGCGGCGCAGCGGTTTTCTCGTTCTTTGTTTTTGTTTTCTCCGCGACTACCTATACAGTCGGCTAGGTTTTATTCTGTTGGGGGATTTAAGGGTTGGGCCTGTAAGCCTTTAGCTGTGGAGGAAATAGCTAGGCTGTATTATGATCGGGTTGGGCTTGGCCTGGCCATTCGTTAGGCCGGGCTGGGCTGTTTGCTTGCTGCTTTGGGCTGTGGGGGTTTTGGGATTTCTTTTATTCTTTCTTTTTTTCTTTTTCTATTTCTTTTTAGTCTAATATATTATATATATATATATTCATATATATATATATATATATATATATATATTCATAGACGTATACATACACTATATATATTTATTTATACACACACATATATATATATATATATATCTTATACACACACACAAATACATATATCTTTATATATATTCATATATACATACACAT
Organism: Iris pallida; assembly: GCA_029216955.1. Lineage (NCBI taxonomy): Eukaryota > Viridiplantae > Streptophyta > Magnoliopsida > Asparagales > Iridaceae > Iris > Iris pallida. The sequence continues at coordinate 1,011,036 of JANAVB010000195.1, forward strand.
ATACGCATATGTATATATTTATTTATATCTATATATATCTATATACATATAAACTATATTATCTCTACATATATACGTATATTCCCTATATGCATGAATACTCCCAAAGTACAAAAATAAATCTTAGGAATATATATTCTAATAGTGTTGGCTTATAATAAAATATATACGTACAACAATAATATTTATTTCACTAATAATCTAGAATACGAAATAATATATTTTTATTATTATAAATCTAATAATAATATAAATAACAATAATAATGATACTAATAAGAAAATCTATAATAAGTATACAGACAGAATATGTAGTCTAAATATCCCAACATGCATAAGGGTAATTAAGAAGATATTTATTCTATTTCTAAAATAGAATATTAATTCAGTAATAATAAATTATATTTATGTATATAAATCCTTTATATACGAAATGCCTATTTAACAATCAGAAATAATATATGTAATATGTACGTCTACATGGACGTCGTTGGTCGTACTGCATTGACTACATGGGCTTGGATCAGTTCGGTTCTAGTCCAAGCTAATAAAAAAATATTTTGAAAACAATTTCTCCGAGAAGGGAAGCTACAGGACACAAGAGCCAAACGGTAATTCGGGTCAAAATAGTATCCACCGTTGGACCCGCTTTGCGGTGATAAATATGCCAGAGCCTATGGTCTCTAAAGTTGACAAACTATATACCTACGTATCCAATTTTATGATACGAACTCAATAATATGTCATGATTTGGATTTCGATGAGCCTTGCACAAAATTGCTCGTTGAGTCGGATCGTGGGCCGACCAAAATAGTGTTCAGGTCGACCTACTCAGAATCGGACAAACTTGGCTCACGGGACAAATAAAATAATATGAGTCCAGTGGCACAAGTTTCGTCGCGATGTGACAAACGTGCAAAAGTAATTAGAGTTTTTACAAAAGGCCGATACGGTGTACCTCGATCGATACGCCTCAAATTCATCGTGCACATGCAACCAATTCGAGTTTCGTCGAAGCCCACACGTCCGTAACATCTGTACGTACCTTTTGATGCCTTCGGATTGCGACGAAGTTGCCCAGTGTGTCGAAACTGACCCCGTATCGGTAAAATTCTAATGTTTTGAAACTATTTTCTATGTTTTTTTTTCTCGATTTCGAAAACGAATAACTTACCCTATATTTGATGAAAACAGAAACTACAAGAAGGGTTTCAATCTCGGTTTAGTTGTCTAAATTACTGTTCAAGCGATTTCCAAGATTTACGATATCCTTGTCACAAATCGGCTTTCAACTTAGGGTTTCAGGACAGTTTCTCAATCTAGAAAATCGATTTTTTTCGATTTTGGAACTTATTTTTCGTCGCACACGATGCGACATTAAACAAACAACTTGGTAGGAAGTGGAGTCGGTTAGGTTGTGAGCATACCTATTCAATCCGTTCCCAAAACGGTCGATCGGGAGGGATGAAATTATACTGCAATGACGGCCTCCCATGCTGTTGCTATGTCGGTGGTACGTGCGCGATAGTTCTGTCGTCGGCCGACGGCTGTAGCGGCCTACAGGCTGTCCGGGGAGGTCATACGGAGGAAGGGGAAGTCGTGAGGGGGGTTGGCAAGGTATTATCCTAGGTTTTCGGTTTTGTTTCTCCCCCCTCTCGCTTTCTCTTTGTTTCTATGTATGTCGGGTCTGTTGGTTGGTCAGGTTTGGGAAAGGTTGCCATATCGCGAGATTTTTACTAAAAATCTCGCAAATTTTCCCAAGTTATATATATATATATATATATATATATTTTAATAAAACCCCTCTCTTTTTATTAATCAAGGCTCAAAATGCCGAAGCCTGACATGTATACAAGGCAAAAAGCCGAAAGAAGTATACCACCAAAAGAAAAGATATGGGGGAGGGGCGACCGCGCCCGCCAAAACTATTAGAAGTATGTTTGCCAGAATGCTGGAGGGCTGAGGGAGCACAGTGAACTCCTTTTGCGACATTGCCAGTGAATTTCCCGGATTAGCTGTTCGGCAGAGTATTGGTGTCCCTCGTATCTCGCTTTGTTACGATTCTTCCAAATTGCCCATGTAGCGGCCGCTGCTACGATCTGGTGGCCGTGGGACACGACATCCCAGAGGGCCAGAAGATCGTTAAAGTGCCCGTCTCCTGGAGTGATGTTGTAGTTGCAGTTGAGGATGCTCCAGATTTGGTCGGGAAAGCTTCCCTCCAGGAAGATGTGGTCAATAGTCTCCGTCTGACGCTCGTTGCAGCAATTACAAGCAGACGCCAGGCAAATACCAATGGAGTTAAGAATCTCATCGGTTGGCAATTTCTTTCGTATGACTCTCCACCGGAGGAAGGACCATTTCTTTGGGATGCAAGAATGCCAGTATCGCGCAATAAAGTGTTTCTGCCCGTTCTCTTGGATCGTGATTCTCGCCGATCGTACTGAGAATGCTCCAGAAGCTTCCAGCGACCATCTCAGCTCATCCGCGTTGGGCCCAATGATAAGTACGTGCTGACGAATGCTGTCAACCGTTTCGTTGCCGGACCATTCACGAATCTGGTCCCATTTCCATTCGTTATTAGTGGGGTTCCACAGGTCTTTGATCCTGCTATTGCTTGGGGAGTCAGTAATGTTCGGGATAAGGCTGTCATCGATCCATCTCTCCGGGAAGGGGTTAGCCTCGCCATCACCCAGATGAAGTCTAATCGTTGGCTCTGCCAATTCGCGGCCTCGTAAAATACGACGCCAAGCCGCTGAAGATATGCTGTTAGCTCTGGCCATCGCTGGGTGGATGTGTTTGAAGTATCTTGCCTTCATAAACCTGGTCCACAGGTTTTCGCTCATGCGTAATTTCTATCACAGTTTCATTGAGAAAGCTTTGACGATGTGATTGAGTTTGGTGAATCCAAGCCCTCCGTTCGCGATCGGGGTAGCCATGGCTTCCCAGCTGGCCCAGTGGTGTTTGTCTTGTCCTTTGTTGTGCCCCCAGAAGAAGTTGTAAAAGATCTGCTTAATCGACACGATGACCTTCCTGGTCGGAGAGCATGACGCTAAGGTGTGGATGGGGACGGAGTTGAGCACATGTTTGATGAGAATAATTTTGTCGCCTGGGGATCGGGTGGCGTTATGCCATCCTTCGATTTTGTTCCTGACTTTGGTGATCAGGTTCTCGAAGATGCTGGCATTAGATTTCCCGTACACTAGGGGATAGCCGAGGTAGTTGAAGGAAGGGTGTGCCACCGTGAAGGAAGTTAGGTTGGTTAGTCTGGTTGTGTTCTCAATTTTGATGCTGTGGTGGGCGTAGATGACGCTCTTGGATTGGTTGATTTTCTGGCCTGAGCATCTGGAGTACCGCTCCAAGGTGTTATGAACCATCTCCATCGATCCGACATCCCCAGATGAGAAGATGAGTAAATCGTCGGCAAAGGCCAGGTGGGTGATGGTGGGGCATCCACTAGATGTGTGATATTGCTGGAAGTTAGGGGTGTTGGCCATGTTGTTGAAGTTTCTGCTCAGGGCATCGGCTGCAATGATGAAGACCGTGGATGATAGAGGGTCGCCTTGTCTGACACCGCGGCTAGATTTAAAAAAGCCCTCGGATTGGCTATTGATAACTGTGGAGAACCATGAGTTGCTGACGGATCTCCACACGATGTTGGTCCAATTCTATGAGAATCCGAATGCTCTGAAGACCCAGATCATGAGCTGCCAATCGAGTCTGTCGTAGGCTTTTTCCATGTCAATTTTGATGGTGATGTTGCCCCCTCGAGCAGGAAATTTCATGCAGGTGATAAGTTCTTGGGCCAGCATGATGTTGTCCTGGATGTTCCTTCCTCGAACGAACCCGCTTTGCTCCTCCGAGATAATTTTGGGGAGAGTGTCTGTCATTCTAGTAGCGATGATCTTGGATATAATTTTGTTGGTGAAGGTACAAAGACTGATAGGTCGGAAATCGCGAAAGGAGTTTGGGTTGTCTTTTTTCGGGATGAGGATGAGATTGGCGCTGGAGATTGCTTTGGGGTAAGGTGCTCCTTCAAGGAAAGCAATAGCCGCGTCGGTGATGTCCCGCTTGATAATCTCCCAGCAGGTGCGAAAGAAGACTCCAGTAAAGCCATCTGGGCCGGGGGCAATATGCACGTTCAATGCCCACACCGCATCTTTCACTTCCTGTTTGGACAGGGGGTGCTCCAACAAAGCATTATCGGAGTCGCTAATAAAAGTGGGAATTTGGTCGAGAAATGATGTATCTTTGTGGACCGTCTCCTTGGAGAATAATTTAGCGTAGTAATCGGCGGCCGCCGCTTGGATTCCCTTGTGGTCTGTTCTGATGATGCCGTGCTCGTCTGATATATGATGTATCAATAGTTTATTTCTTTTGCCATTGACGCAGGCATGGAAATATTTAGAATTTTTGTCCCCGTCGCTGTCCCATTTCTGTCTGGCTTTCTGCTTCAAGAAATCTGTCCCTACTTTGAGCATGAATTTGATCATAGCCTTGGTAAGGTTCAGGGCTCTCCTGGCCGCAGGGGATCGGTCGGTTAAGAATATAGCTTCTGTTCAGGTGACGTCGTCCTCTGCGACACGAATCGCTTGGAAAATGTCTCTAAAGGCTTGTTTGCTCCAATTGGAAAGAGCTTTCCTGGTGGCTTTGAGCTTGTTGCTGACCCGAGTGAGTGGATTGGGGGAATTCTGACTACTCCATGCTTCTGCAACGATGCTCGAGAACTGCGGGTGGTCGGTCCAAAAGTCGAGGAATTGGATGTTCTTTTTGGGTGGATAGGTGTTGTTTTTTATTTTCACCATAATAGGGGCATGGTCGGATTCTGTGGAGTTGAGGTGGGACAGGGTGGAGCTGATCCTCATGCCGTGCCAGCGCACGTTGGTGAGGGCTCTGTCCAGATGGGAATATTGACGGCGATCGCCGTCCTATATATTACACCAGGTGAATTTGCTGCCTTTGAACTGGAGAGGAGTGAGATGAGCGTTGAATATGAAGTCGTTGAAGTCTTGCATGGCTGATAGGGGTGTGGGGCGACCTCCGATCTTCTCTTCTCTACGGGTGGTGGCGTTGAAGTCCCCTATGCAAAGCCAGGGGGTGTTGGTGTTGTGGAGATAGGTGTCGAGAATATCATTCCAGAGGAGTTTGCGTTCTGCGATGACACAGCTATCGTGGACCGCAGAAAGGATGGCACGCTCCGGTAGAGTGGGGTGAGTGACCCAGCATGAGAGGGCTTGTTGGAAGTCCTGGATGATTTCGAGATTAACATCCTTCGAGCCGAGAATCCAAATATCGTGCCTGCCTACAATCGCCGTATGGAGGCCCAGAGCCATTTGGGTAGATTTAAGTCGTTTGGAGGGGATTTTGGGTTCAATGATGATAAAGATGTCAATCTTGTGAATTTTCCGAAGACTGGAAATTCTCCTTAATGTCGGTTTGTTTGCCAGACCTCGAACATTCCAAGATAGGATGTTAAGCATTTATGAGATTGTGGAAGGGTTTTTTGTTCTGCCTTGCGGCGGATCTGGTTTGGATGGTGATGGTTTTGTCGGTGCCTGACTTGCTCCGTTGGAAGTTCGACGCTTCCGCTTTCGATGTTGTGGGAGGATTGCAGTTGTGGTGCTCGTGCGGACCTGAGGAGGTGCCTATCAGATCTCCAGCAGAGTCTACTACAGGATCCTCCGAGGGTATGGCCAGGGAGTCGTGCGCACTCTCAGTCAACAACTGCTGAAGTAGGAATCCTGCGGCTAGGACTTGCATACCTCTCCTCGCTTGGTCGGGTCCAAGGATGGCTAGGGCGTCTTCGACTGGGTTCACGCTGGGGGTTGATGAGCTGCATCGATGGGGGAGAGGCCAGGGAGTCTGTTTCCTGGCCGATGAGGGGGTGCAGGTGATCAGCGCTGCCTGAGCCGATAGCTTCCTTCACTCGTGAGGAGTTGGGGGAGAGGGGCGGTAGCTCGGGAAGGCTAGAGCCTTCTGGAGGGCTACCCAGCTCCGAGCCCTCCGAGTTGAGAATGGCGAATTGGTTGGAGATCGCTATGTGTTGGGGAATGAAAGGGATCAGGGCTCTGCTCAGTGGATCGCTGGAGGCTGGCTCGTCGATGCTGGAGTCGAATCGAATATGGGAATTCGGAAGAGGTAGAATGGGCGACTTGGGGGACCTTCCAACTGAAAGGTCGTTGTCTTTCCTGGATGACTTCTTTTTGAGCTCCGGGTGAAGGCGGTGGCAATACTTAGGAAGGTGGCCTCTTAAATGGCTGTGGTTGCAGAACAATATATGGTTGTCGTAGAGGATTTGTTGGGTGTGGGTGTGGTTGCCTAGCTCGATAGTAATGAAGTTGGGTGGTTCTGATGTGAGATCTAGTTCAACATAGATTTTGGCGTAGTGGGCTTTGGTGAGGTTGCTGGTCTCGGGCGCCGTAGCCACGTACGTCCCGAAGGAGTTGGCGATGCGCCTTAGCGCCGCTGGGATAAAGCAAATAAGAGGAAGGTTAGGGTGGGTAACCCAAGCTGCTACAATGGCTGAATCTTCTTTGGTGTTGAACCATGGGGACCACTTGATTATCTTCATCTGGTGGGTGTCAATCTTGTAAGTGCCCTTGGACCACACAGTCCTGTGATCGTGTTCCGAAGATAGGTGAAGGAGAATGTTTCTTGGGTCGAGGGGGGCCACTCGATAGTCAGACGAGAGATTCCACTTGGCGATCGCTTCTTGCACCCTGCCAAGTTTGGGACACCCTGCGGAGAATTTCAGAATGAATGTGTGTGGAAAAGCCGCTGACAGCAAAGTCAGTTCTATGTCGGAGAAGGGGATGACTGGAACATAGGTCTCTTAAGAATAATCAATGTCCGGCAGATGGACGTCTGGGAGAGTAATGCCCTTTGAGGGGTTAAGATCCGGACGTAGCATGGCGGCATAGGAAGGCTGAGACGGTCCGGGAGAAGAGGGTCCCGAGGGGCCAGAATGGGAGTACGAGGAGCCACTCTGGGGATGGATGAGCCTAATGATGGGGGATAGGGAAGTGGTGGGTGCCGGGGAAGGCCTGCCTGGGAGGGAGTGGAAGGGGGGGCTGGGCGCCGAGGGGGGTTGTGACGGCGACCGCTCCGTCGCAAGGAGGAAGGATGGGGGGCTGCGGCGATGCTACCTCCATCGAGGAAGGGATGCCCGGGGAAGCCGCGGGAGGAGGCACGAGGCCGGCTAAGACGGGAGCGGAGGTGGACGCCGGGAGAGCAGGGGCGGAGGGCGGCGCCTCGGGAGACGGAGAGGTGACGAGGACGGAAGCAAAGGAACTGGGGAGCGCCGGGGTTAAGCTAGGGCAAATGGGCTGGCCAGGGGGGGAACAGGGTGGACTGGGAGAGGGCTGCACAAAGGGGATGGGGGGACTGCGCAAAGGGGGGTAGGAGAACTGCGCACAGGGGATGGAGGGAGGTGGGGCGCGTAATGGAGGAAGGAGGGGAGGGAGGGTGAAAGACTGGTGGGGAGGAGAGAAAAGCTGGAGGGGGGACGGACTGCGCAGAGGGGAGGGCTGGGAAGATCTTGCGCGCTAGGAGGAATGAAAGCGGGGCTGGACTATGCAAGAGAGAGGGGGCCACCAAAGGCATGCGCGGCCCACTGCAGCTGCACAAGGAGGGATGGGACGATGCGTTCGCCAGGAGCTGCGCAACAGAGGGAAGAGCGCTCAGAAGGAGAGCGCTCGGGGCCAGAAGCGCAATCGGGACGGGCCGCCTCGAGATGGTCACCAAAAGAGGCGTTTCCCGAGGGACCAGGAAGCGGGGGGCCCGAGGCCTGCTCTACTGGAGAGCTCGCCTCCCGAGGGAGGGAAGGAGGAGTTTCAAGATTAGGGGAGTGGGCGGGAACGAGAGGCAGCAGCGAAGGGGAGCCGAAGGCGCCTGCCTCCGCTGGCCGGGGCGGAGGAGGACGGGGGGCCAGCGGGCACTCTCGGCGAGGGGCTGAGGGAGCCACCCCATGGCGCGGGAGCTGGAAGGCCGGAGGGCGCTCCTGGCTGTGCGGAGGGGGACTCGGCTGACGGCGAGGGGGAACTCGGAGGGGGAAAAGGAGGGGAGCGGGATTGGAGGGCGGATGGGAGGAGCTGACAGAGCAGAGCCAGCGCCTCAGGGGGCCAGGGGGTCGACATCGGAGAAGACGACCGGAGAGGGACGGCGAAGACGCTCGGAGAGGCGGAGAGGGAGAAGGGCGGGGGGGGGGGGGGAAGGGGCGGCCGGCCTAGGCCGGCCGAGGGTTGGGGAACAGACGCTCGGGGAGCAAGGGAAGGCAGACCATTGGGAGTTTTATATATATCATAATATATATATATATATATATATAAATATATATATATATATATATATATATATATATATATATATATATATATATATATATATATATATATATATATATAAATACCCAATAAAATATCTATAAATACCCAATAAAATATCTATAAAAAAAAAAATATATATATATATATATATATATTATATATATATATATATATATATATATATATATATATATATATCTATAAATACCCAATAAAATATATATATATATATATATATATATAATATATATATATATATATATATATATATATATATATATATACCCAATAAAACCCAAAAAAATCTTAATAATATATTTTCCTACTGTAGGGCTTATACATAAAAATATGCACGTACAATTAATATTTATTTACCAAGAACAGAAAATAACCAATAATAAAGATATTTTTATAATAATTATAATATCAATAATAATAATAATAATAATAATAATAATAATAATAATAATAATAATAATAATAATAATAAAAATGGACCAATATTATGTATAGTTTTAGGTGAACAACTTATACTCCTAGTTTAATTGGCCCACAAATCATGCAAATATGCTAAAAGGGTCGTATAAATAATAATAACACTTATATTGTACGTACAACAATATTTAGAAAATATTTGTTAATCCCTAAAAATAAAATATAAAATATATGCATATACATAAAATATGTCTACATGGGCATCTTTGCACACACAACATTTCCACATGGACTCAGGTTGGATTCGGGTCAAGTCTGGGCTAAATTGGTAACGTCAAGTCACAACTTTGGTTTTTCTTGTCGGAACACTGCTATGTCTAGGCCCTCCCTAGCATGTCTAATACACTAGTCAATGCACACGACTACACTATCCTTACCAAAATTCTTGGTCGATATGCATATCAAGACTTAACCATGACTAAGACCATATATATATATATATATATATATATATATATATATATATATATATATATATATATATATATTAAATTGTATATATATGATCATATAAATACAAATATATATATATATATATATATATATATTAAATTGTATTTATATGATCATATATATACAATTTAATATATATATATATATATATATATATATATATATATATATATATATTTAATAAGGAAAAAAAATATATTTAATAAAGAAAAAAAGGCTATTAAAATATGATCATATATATACAAAATTGTATTTAAACCTATTTGGCTGTATAACATCCCAAAATAAATTCATAATAATTCTACTAAGTTATGGCAACCTAACATGGCTCTACCAAGTGGGGTTGGCTAGGTTAGGGTCCAAACATATTTTCTAGTCAAATGGAACTAGAAAAGTTAACCAATGAGTCTCTTGTGCCATTAGGAAATAAATAGCACGTGGGAACCAGATTGAGTGGCACACCCTTGGATATGTGTCGTAGGCTCAAAATGGGTTAAAGCCATATATTAGGTCAAATAGTTTTGATCAATGTCGAGTTCCGAAGTCACGTTGGAAGTTAAGTCTAGAATTATGGTAAACGGTCAATTAGCCTAAATTAACGCAAAATTGTACGAAGTCAAAAAAATTTTAGGGAAGAATTTTGGATGGGACATGATATATCAAATTGAAGGTGAACTTGTTTACTTCAAAATATGTGAAAGACGTTTAGAAAGATTGACACTTCTTATGCTCCAAAAATCCAAACTACAAAAAACTACATCTATAGTCTTAATTAAAAATAAAATATAATTTAATGAGTATAAAATCCTATAAAATAATAAAAAAATAAATTCCAAAAATTAGGGTGCTTACAATCTACCCACCTTAAGAATTTCGTCCTCGAAGTTCAATTTATCAAAAAAGTCAATAATGATAAGGAAGATGACACTTTTCAACCATCGAACAAATGATCCGTCTTGCCTTCAAATATTTAAGGGACGTACTCTAAAAGATTGCTACTCTAACCTAAAAGAAATAACTAGCAAGTTAATACTAATTCAACTATCTATAATTATTTTTCTACCATCCATGGTCACTAACTCCTTACTAAATTTGAAAGGTTATCAACTTATTTTTCTAGTAGGGATCCTCATATGTTATTGTGATTATCTAGGTAGAGCTTATAAAACTTCTAAATTGTGCATCTAATCTAAACGTCTAACTATATCATCATAACCATATTATGATCACAATTATATAAGTCTCTTTTTTTCTTGACCAAGCTAAGTGCTACATGTAATTCTGTCTAATCCTAACTATACAACTGATAGGGCATATAATGGTAAATGGGTTGGGTTAGGCTATGTTTAGGTTCTTCTTGTAGAGGGTCAATCTTTACACTAAAACTGCCACTCTATTCTTGATCGAGCGACTACCGTAAGAGCGTAACCTAGTATGATCACATATTTATTTCTATACTGAGGACGTCTACCCACCTTCGGTCACACTACCCCCATCAAACACATGATGCCCTAAAATTTTATAACCCTTGCACACTAGTTGCAAAAATCCATACCCCTAGATATCTATGGCATATGGCATCTCTAATCCCCTCCTATTTATTAAGCATTCAAAATTTAATAAGTAAACTAATTTACACTATAACTTAAGAATTTTTGATAAATTCTATAAATTACGATCAGTCTTCACTCCGAAATAGGAAGGGACGAGAAGCAATGGTATTGAGGAAGCAAAGGAAGAATAGTCGAGAGCAAATATAAAGTTGAAGGACGTAGATAAATTTCTATAAGAATTTTCAAGGCAGTTATGGATTTAGATTTATAAAGGTTTAATCATATTCGTAGGCCCGCTCAGTACAGTAACGCAACCGAAACGGCTAACTCGACCTGTATGGGCTACCAAAAAATATGTAACGTCCAAGCCCTAAAATACGTAGGACTAGGAGATCGTATAAATGCCAGCAACGTATCGAGAGGACTCCAGCCCAGCTCGAGTACGTATAAGCTGTCTTGTTGCTCTAATTAAACTATATCTCAATCCACTAAATAATGATAACAATAACGAATCAAGTGCACTAAGGTTGATCATATCGTAATACACTGATTCTAGAATAGATAAATGTATTAGAGTGGATCCCCAATAATACATTTATCATGAACATGCTAGAGGAAAGATGAAGCTTGATAAAAGACTAGACTGTAATAACAGCGAGAATCAAATATAAGATAAAATATAAATAAAAATGAGAATAATAACAACATCAACTAAATATACCGGAAGTCTTGGTGTAGCAACCATTATCCATCAATATATCATACCTTCATCTAATACCTAGAGAGATCACTAGGTCCTCAAGGGACTAGCAAGATATATATAAACATGCCTTAAATATAGTAAATAACATACAGTGGAAGGATAATAAAATAAAGATAGAATAAACGCACAAGTGATGGCACATGAGTATGAGTAATGCTACTAGTCGTGGCTATAAGGTAATGTGGTGTAAAACTGTAGCACAACGCGAGCTAACGGTCCTATAGACAGCAACACGGCGCATGCTAACTATCTACATAAAGTTCCTATTGCAGCACGATACGTGTTAATGATCGAGAGTGGTCAATAGCCAGGTACTAATAACATCGGCCATGATCTAGGGAGCAAGTCCTACCTAGAGTCTCTATCGCAGCACAATGCATACTAACGATCGAGAATATAGGAACAAGTCATGTAAAACCTCTATTGCAGCATGGTTCATAGTAACGATCGAGTGGGGAGAACTAGTCAAGGTACATAATAAGGCACTGACACGAACAACTATGAAAGCGTATAAAAAGAAAATGACCGACATGTGATATGATAAAATATGGAAACAAAATATGATAAGTAACAAGTACATAACAAAAAAGAGACATGTACAAATAGAAGTAAAGAAAAGTATGCATATAAAATAAACTGTATATAGGACAAGGTATACTTTCCTAGAGGTAGCAAAAATGTCCCACAAACAATTCGTCAAATTAAAGAGCCATGAAACCTGAACTCTCGTAATTGTCTCCGTATGCTAAAATGGACATCACCAATGTATTTGGCATAAGAAAAATATCTAAGTTTGACTACCCATATGTCAATTCTGGATACAAGAGAAAAACGATAATTTTGGGTCAAAATAGTTTCCACCGTTGGACCCGCTTTGCACCAAAAAATATGTCAGAACCTATAGCCTCTAAAGTCGACAAACTATATACCTACGAGTCTAGTTTTTTGATACGAACTCAATAGTATGTCCAGCTTTGGATTCTGATGAGCCGTACACAAAATTGCCTGTTGAGTTGGATCGTTGGTCCGCCAAAATAACGTTCAGGTTGATACACTCAGAATCAGACCAAACTTGGCTCACAGGACGAGAAAAACGATACAAATCTAGTGGCAAAAGTGTCGTCAGGATGTGACAAACGTGCACAAAGTAATTAGGTTTTTACAAAAGGGCCGATATTGTGTACCTCGACCGATACGCCTCGAATTCGTCGCGTACACGCAACCAATTCGAGTTCCGTCAAAGCGCACACGTCGGCAACATCCGTATGCAGCTTTTGATGCCTTCAGGTTGTGATTAAGTTGTCCGGTTTGTCAGGACGGACCACGTATCGATAAAATTCTAAAGTTTTGAAACTGTTTTCTACATTTTTTTCCTCAGTTTCGAAAATGAATAACTTACCCTATTTTTGATAAAAATAAAAACCACAAGAAAGGTTTCAATCTCGGTTAGGTTGTCTAAATTACTGTTCAAGCGGTTTTTAAGATCCGCGATATCCTGGTCGCAAATCAGCATCCAACTTAGGATTTCGGGATAGTTTCTAAATCCAGAAAATCGAGTTTTTTTTCGATTTTGGAATTCGTTTTTCGTCGCACACGATGCAAAATTAAACAAACTACTTGAATGGAAGCGTAGTCAGTTAGGTTGTGAGAATACGTGTTTAATCCGTTCCCAAAATGGTATATCGAAGGGGACAAAATTGTACTACGAAGACGGGCTCCCATGCTGCTGCTGCTGCTATGTCTGTGGTACATTGCGCGACAGTACTATCAAGGTATTATGCTAGGGTTTCGGTTTTGTTTCTCCCCCTCTCGCTTTCTTTTCGTTTCCATATATATGTCGGGTATATTGGTTGGTCGGGTTTCGAAAAGGTTGCCATATTGCGAGATTTTTACTAAAACTCTTGTAAAATTTCCCAAGTTAGTTTATATATATATATATATATATATATATATATATATATATATATATATATATATATATATATATATATATATATATATATATATATATATATATATATATATATATATCAAGAGAATTCATAGAATTGATATACTAGTGATTATAGAAAACCAAAATCCCTCAAAAGAAACTCAAGTCCATCTAGTTGCAGTTGGGCTTCCCCTCCGCTATTGTCGGCTGTCATGAAATCTGTATCCTTCTCACGGCAATCTCTCTCGTGTTGGGTGGAACACCCCATGCTCCAGTCTCGGTCTCTCTTGTCCGCCGTTCACGGGAGCTGGGATATCACCGAGCGCAAACAACTTTTGGATTCTCTGATTGGCAACCACCATTTTCACAACAACCTCCCTTGGCTCTGCTTCGGAGACTTCAATGCTGTTACTTGCAGGAAGGAGAAGTCGGAAGGCTGACCTCCTCCCACGTCAGCGATGTACGACTTTGCTAACTTTATTTTTAATGCCCATCTGTCTCCACTTCAGTTTTTTGGCAACGCCTTCACGTGGTGTAACTTGCAGGAAGGAGTACGTCGGAAATACTCCCTCCTTGATCATGCTCTCATTAACTCATAGTGGTCCGACCTTGAGCTCAAATCCAGACTCACGCACCTCAACGCAAATAAATCGAATCACTCCCCGCTCCTCCTCGAGGTCAGCAGAAATTCTAATTATCCAAAAAAAGATTTCGTTTCTTCGATCTTTGGATCCATCACCCATAGTTCAGGGACACCGTGTCAGATGCCTGGAGAGGGCCCGATGTCCTTGACCCTCTCGAACGTGTGGCCGATAAACTTAAAGCTACTAGGAAAGCGCTCACACAATGGAGCAAGGAAGCCTGCGGTGACATCTTCCAGGCTGTACGTAATACAGAGGACGATGTTACTCGTGCACGAATACTGTTCGCTGAGATGGCTCTCCTTTGGCTCGAGCTTCCCTTAACCTCATAAGAGCGCTTTTGAAGTTCTGCCTCAAAGTCGAGGAAGAATTTTGGAAATAGAAAGCCAGGCGGACTTGGAATATTGAGGGCGACAAGAACACGAGCTACTTCTATTCTTGCATCAAGGGGCGCAGACAGCAACTCAACCTCCACTAGATCGCAAACGAGAGAGGATGCACTCTCAAAGACCAATGGGATATTCAGTCGACCACGACGGCTTTCTATACCCAGTTGTTTACCAATGATGTCATCATCAAGGATGAGGCTTTCTTGCGGCTATCCCTCGCTTGATCGAGGACCGAGCAAATACCCAGCTGCGGTGCCAGCCCTCCGAACTCAAAGTCAAAGACGCCGTTTAGTCGCTGAATAAGCACATCGCTCCTGGCCCGAATGGCTTCACTGGCATCTTCTTCAGATTCTGTTGGGACATTATTAAGACGGACATCCACGAGGCGACGATTGCCTTCTTCCAAGGAGCCAGGTACCCCAAATTGATATCTAGTACCAACTTGATTCTGATCTCCAAGAAGGACAACCCAGAGACCTTCAAAGATTTTTGCCCTCCGAGCATATGCACCTTCACTAACAAGATCATCTCTAAGATTATAGCTAATTGCATTACCGGGTTACTTCCCAAAATTATCTCTGAAGAGTAAAGTAGATTCGTTCGCAGCCGTAATATCTTAGACAACATTTTGTTGGCTCAAGAAATGATTATCTGTATGAAATTCCTGACCAGGGGAGGTAATATTGCCGTTAAACTAGACATGGAAAAGGCATACGATAGGCTTGATTGACAATTCTTGATCTGGGTGTTCAAGGCCTTCGGGTTTTTGGAGACTGGGATCGACATTGTTTGGAGATCGATCAGTAACTCGTGGTTCTCCATCATCATCAAAGGCAAGCTGATGGCTTTTTCAAATCAATTCAGGGTATCAGACAAGGAGATCCATTATCGTCTATCATCTACTGTAGGACCGTTGAGCGCCTCTAGGGAGTGAATAGAGAGAGTGTGTGTGTGTGTGCAGCTAAAAAATAATCACCACAAAAAAAATAGATTATAAGTTATGGCAGAAATAAGCGACAGTAAATTAAATAGTAGTAAGAGATAGAAGATCAAACTCAGTGAACATTGCAATATATACCGATTTACCTTTGAGAGGACTAATCCAGTCGCGAGTACTCTTGTCCGCTATTAATCCACTATTTGTAAGCTAAATGAGAGCTTGTTGTCTCTTTACAACACCGTGCTTTACGACAAGTGCACGACCGACTTCACAACATCGTGCTTGGTGATGAGCGCACGACCGACTCTAAAAAATGATAAGTTTTCTGACTTGTAACCTCTTTACAACACTGTAAACCAAAGACTCTAAATCGAACAGAATGTTTACTGGTTTTGGCTAAGAGTAGTATAGGTGAAATGTGAAAGCTTTAGATCTCTGAAAAATACTTAAAAATAGATAGAGAGAAGAGTGAATGAATGATTAGAAATTTTAAAATCCTTCTCTATTTATAGTATTTTTGAGGACGGAACTTGGGTAGAGTTCGGGCTGAGTTCGGATGCTAAGATCTCGCAAACGAACGTTAGATGCAGATTTTGAGGCAACAAATTTTCAAAAAAATTTGGACCGAACTCGGTCAGAGTTCTATCCGAATTCTGTCTAAGCAGAATGGAATTTTTGGGGTCCAAATTGCATATAGTTTTTGGGCTGTTTGGATATGAAGAATTTATGGAATTGGGTAGGCATTTTGGATTTTTTAGACTGAGAAAACCTAAGCCAGTAATATTTGTTGGCCCACTGGTCATGGTCAAACCTGATTTTAATAATTGATCAAACTCTGTCTCGATATATGATTCATTCAGATGTTTACTAACGACGTTTTGGACACTGATCAAAGATAGATATCTACTATGTTCAAGACCGATGCTGTTTGCCACTCAAGAATGTATTTCATTAGAGCAATATAATTTTCATTTTTATTAAGTCTAGGAATATATTGTACACCAAGTCATACTAGCAAATAGGCTATTCGAAATCATTTTTCAAAACTGACCTATCATTTTAAAATGATCTATGTTTTTGAAAAACATCTATTTTACAAAAAGCTTCTGAAGGATTTTCAAAATGCCAAATATTTATTTTTCACAAAATCAACTGACCAAACCCTGACAGAACTCGGCCAGAGTTCGGCCAGAGTTCGACCAAGTTGAATGTTATGTGAACATTTGATTTTGGACTTGGTCTCCCTTCAGTTGCGGTTGGTTACAAAGAATTCTGTCCGAATTCTGCCCGAATTCTATCAGAGTTCTGTCTTTGGAAAAACTATAAATAGAGAAGGATTTCGATCATTTTAAATCACCAATTCACTTTCAATCTCTTCTCTTCTAAAGCTTACATTTCTTCCAAAGAGTTCTAAAAAGCTTCCATTTTAAAATCCCAAGCCAGTTATAATCCTCTAGTCGATTTGCCAGTGCGGTGCGGTCTAGAAGTTTCAAAGCGATTGTAATCAGAGGATTGATTGAAGATTGACTCTTCACAATTGAAGTTGGTTGAGTTCTTCGTATCAAAGCTCACGTTTGTAGAAGTTGCAAGGACTTCGTATGAAAATTTGTGGGATTTTCCAATAGTGGATTCAACTGGAAGGTAGAGTTCTTCCGACTGGACTAGTCCGCACAAAAGGAAAACCAATATAAATCTCGGTGTTTGCGTTTGCCTTCTGATCTCTTTTTCATTTACAGTTATTTATTTTTATGATTATCATTATATCTTTGATCTAACTGCTGACAAAATTTAGTTAGCAATATTCTGCTACCTACTCTATTCACCCCCCTCTAGAGTATTCTGCTTTACGATTTCATTCCTACAATTGGTATCAAAGCGGGTTATACAGGTAAAGCAAGGTAAAATTGCAGCTATATTCAATTATTTTTCAATTGTTATATAGATCACAGAATTATACATGGCAACTGTGAAATTCACAAGTGAAGGCCAAGCCACAAACAGACATCCACTGTTTGACGACACAAACTACACTTATTGGAAAACACGTATGAGTTTCTTCCTGAAATCTCTTAATTTTGACTTATGGTCTGTAGTTATTGATGGCTATAAAAAGCCTCCTTGTATTAATGTTGATGGAGTTTTAGTTGAAAAACTCCATGACAAATATACAGAGGATGAAAAGAAAAAGGCCAGTCTTGACGCACGTGCTATTAACGCTTTATTTTGTGCTTTAGACAGAACTAAATTTAACAGGGTGTCTACTTGCACAACATCAAACGAAGTGTGGAAGCTTCTTGAAGTAACACACGAAGGAACAACACAAGTCAAGGAGTCAAAGATCAGCAGACTTACTCAGGAGTACGAGGCGTTCAAAATGAAGCCAAGTGAATCAGTCACTCAGATGCTTACAAGATTCTTGGATATTGTAAATCCTTTGTCGTCATTAGGCAAGGATTACAGTAACCATGAAAAGATTCGCAAACTTCTACGAGCTCTCACAAAGAACTGGATTCCAAAGGCTACATCAATTATTGAAGGGAACGACCTCTCAACAATGTCTCTGGAAACACTGATGGGTAAGCTACTCACTCACGAGTTAGAACTTCAAGATTTTGAAGATGCTACACCAAAGAAGAAGTCAGAAAAGTCGATCGCACTTAAGGCTCAACATAGAAGAACTGTCGAAGATGATTCTGACGATAATGACTCTGACTCTGAAGATCAAGCTCTTCTGGTAAGAAAATTCAAGAAGTTCATGAGATTTAACAGGAGAACAAAAGAGAGAAACAACAATGAGGAAGATCCAATTTGCTACGGATGCATGAAGAAAGGACACATGAAGAAAGATTGTCCAACAGCATCATCAACAAGAAAAAGCAGTAAATATGACAAAGGCTACCTGAAGAAATCTACATCAAGGAAGTACGCCAACACAAACATATGGCATGAAAGTGAAGCCGGCGATTCAGAAGACGAACAATCAGATGATGCTGCAAATGTATGCTTGATGGCTTGCGATCAGGTAATCACTAATCCTCTATTTGATCCTTATGATGATTTCACCTTTGAGCAACTAGGAGAGGTTTTCAGTGACCTATTAAATGATTACAGAAAACTGCATAGTAAATATGAAACCTCTAAGAAGGTACTCAAAGAGCACAAAGGTGAAATAGGAAGACTTACCAACCAATTAGCTGATGTTAGAAATAATGACTCTTCTATTGAGTCTGGTGAGCTTTCATCTATTAAGTTGTTACACAAGACTATCAAGTTATCCGAAGAAAAAGACCAAACTATTATCCAGTTAAAGGAAGACCTATCTAAGGAGAGAAAGAGTCTCCAGTGTTCACAAGTCAGAATAGAAACACTTACATCTGACTATATTAGATTATATGACACTTCCAAAAATTTGGAAAATAGTTTAGGAAAACGGCCTGAAATTGCTGCTTCCTATTCTCACACGTGTCAATTATCGAATCATCGGAACATGCCCAAACCAAATACTATCAGACCAAACCATACCAAACCTATGCCCAAGAAGACTAATAGGCATGCATTCTTCTACACTAGAAAACCAAAACCTACCAATCATGCACATCATACAACTTTCAACGCTCAACATACAAAATATCATTATTGTGGCCTTAATGGTCATATATCTTCTGCATATAGAATTAGAAAGTTAGTAGATTTAAATGTTTATTCATGGATACCAAAAACTAACTAGTCAGGACCCTACAAGAAATGGGTACCAAGAGTTTCATCTGCAAATTGTTTTATAGGTGGGACGCCCTTCACATGCTAGGAGCAAATGGATCTTCGACAGCGGTTGCTCACGGTACATGACCGGTAATGCTTCATTATTCGCAACACTGTCGAAGAAGAATAAAGAAGGATACGTCTCCTTTGGTAATAATTTAAGAGGGTATATAATCGGTATCGGTGACATTGGTAAGGCTTCTTATCCTGTTATTAAAGATGTTTGTCTAGTTACCGAGTTAAAACATAATCTGCTCAGCATAAGCCATTTAGCTGTTCACGATTATGGTTTAACTTCGTCAAAGACAAATGTAATATAGTTGATAGTTCAATTGGTAGTACTATCTTTGAAGGTATCAGGGAAGACAACATATATATTTTCTATTTGTTGGAAGATGCTAACAAAGCAGGTAGATGTTTGATGGCCAAAAGCATTGAGAGTCAACTATGGCACTGTAGAAGCATGGAAAAGAATAAAGAAAGGTCCATGCGGCCAAGGGTCCCTATGCGGCTCAGAGAGCCCATGCGGCTCAGGGGTCCATGTGGCTCAAGAGTCTATGCGGTTCGAATAATTCCATGCAGCCCAGAGAAGAGCCACGTGGCCCTCAATAGCTCTTTCCTTCGTCTTTTGCTGCCTTTAATGCACTGACGGCTGACAGCTCTGACAAATAACAGCTCTGACATAAAGGCACAATAATGACTGACACAACGGCATATTCCTAGGGAAAATGAGAAAATATTCTCACAGCTGGCAGAATCCACCAAATCTCGAGGCATGCGGCTGCTGCAATGATGCGGCCGCCCACTTCATGCGGCCGCCCATCTTCATGCGGTTGCATCCTTATGCGGCCGCCCATCAGCATGTGGCTGCCTATCCCCATGCGGCTGCCCACCTTCATGCTGCTGTTCATTCCCATGCGGTTACCCATCTTCATGCGGCCGTACATCCTCATGCGGCCCACTGCTCTGCCAAGATGACCCAGTGGAGACACGTGGCACTTTTTTACGACGATTGAGACACGCGGCAGTCTTATCTTCCTAGAATTATGGGTACTAACAAATCCTAATAAAATTAGATTTACTGCAATCACCATAATTGCCCAAATCAAATTAAATCAAGCAAATTGGACACGTGGCAGGCCATTACAAGTCGCGAATATTCTTGGCAATCAACATTTATTGCCCACAGAGATTTAATATAATCACATTTAAGTTTATTTGAGATGGACGACCCAGATTAATTAACCCTCAGGCTGCCGACTTTTGAGAATGGACAATCATTGCAAACCCTAATGATGCCCTCCACTCTTATAAATAGCAAGGTGCCATTCCCTTGCAATAGCCTCCCGGATCCGGAGAGAATCAGAGAGAGAATATACAGAGATCGAAAGGACAGAGGAGCATATACAGAGAGAACAAGGAGAGCATTTTTTCATCAACGCCAAACAGTTCTTCTCCAGAGCCAAGATTGCACCCGATCGTCCAAGGAGTAAGGCAGAGCTGCCGTCGCTTTCCCGAGCCTCTATCGTCACCCCCCAGAATCTAAAATAAACAATTGTACTTAGATTGCTGTACCTAGGTTTTCGTCCCTAGGCTTTCTTTGTACGAGCGAGTTTGTATTGTGAGTCTAAGTTCACTCCTCCTATATAAATTATTCTGTACTTTTACAATCAATGGCAAATACGATGGCGACTCTGTTGGGGACAAAACTTCTCCACGGCTGAGAAGTTGGTGACGCAATCGGATGCAGCCAAACTTAGCTCCACGTAACAGAAGATGGTCGTCTGCTTCGACCAACAGGCGTTTGAAGAAATGCTCTCCGACGGAAGCGCTGGCCCGGTCAAGAAGCAAACCCGCACAAAGAAGGCTCGCAGGGAGTGGAGGCCAAAATCATTTGCTCCTCCCCAAGCCCTGGACGGAGTACTCTCTGCTGCCCAAGACGGCGAAGGCGACTCTCATGCGGCCCCACTTCAAGCCATAGAGGGCTCTGCTGTACCCAAGGCCGGCAGAGGAAAGCACTACGATGCTGGACTTATAGAGACAAAGAGTGATTCTATGTGCTCCAGGAAGAAGCCGAACACTCATGCGGCCAAGACTGCCAGCCGCATGCATGATGTTTATGCGGCCGAAACTGCCCGCCGCATAAAAAAAACTCATGCGACCAAGACTGTCAGCCGCATGCATAATGCTCATACGGCCGAAACTGCCAGCCGCGTGAAGAAAAATCATACGGCCGAAACTTTCAGCCGCATGAAGAAAGACTATGCAGCCACAACTGCCAGCCGCAGGAAGACTGTTGACTCCAACCGCATATTGCCTGCTCCATGCAGCTCAGGCTCAGTCTTCGATCGCCTCTCCTATGGTCCTGATCTCTCATGTGCCCAAGAGAATATGTCTGACTCTCTGCAACATCACTTTGACTCTTCCTACTATGCGCCTTCAGGTGCTAGAGTGAAGAAGTCAAGGGCAGCGCGAGCTTGGCGAGCTCAGTCGGCTGTCCCAACCTCTGACCATCCGAGCGCTCCATATACCGTTATGCGGGCCTCTGATGGAAAGTTGTACAGAACCACTCGAGTCCCGCCCCCGGCGGCAAACGGACAGAATGGTTCCAAAAAGTCTTCCAAAACCCAGGGAGCAAACATGGGTGTTCGAGACTCGTCTGACCTACGTGAGGTTATCCTCCACAAGCGCAAGAAAAAAGAAGAGGCCTCGGTATGCAAAGAGTCCTCACATGGACATCATGGCATCCAGGTCATTATCAAGTACTGTTGCAACAAGGCGACAGCAAGAGAAGACCGGCAGTCTGTTTTCCAAAGGCTGCAACGATCAAGCTCAAAGGACGAAGCGCCTCCCGTCGTCTCTTGTAACTCTACTCCGAAAATCTCCGCCGATGGGAGAGGGAAGAAGATAAACGTTTCCAGCCCGAAGATTTCAACCACTGTGACTAAGAAACTGTCATCTAAACGGTTGTCTACCACCGTAGTTTTCCAAGGAACCCGTTCGAAGACAAAATCTGCTACAATGCGAGATTCATCATCCACACCACTGGGGGTTACTGGAACTGGGGGTAGCACTCCTCCGAACATCCACGACAATCCGATGTTCCAAGGAGACGAGTCCGGGGAAACAACTCTCCCATCAGATACAACAGGTGCCGACGTCCCCGAGGATGTCCACGACTCTCAAGATGAAGTAAACTCTGAAGCTGGGGGTACTATTCCTTCTGAGTCTGAACCAGAGGAGAACATTCCCACATACCCCGATGACTTCTCTGTACAGGGGTATGACTCGGAGGGCACGTCCTTCACCGTTCCTTCCATCTCTTCTCATGTAAGGACGGTGTTCATGATGGACAGCAATCAAGGTGGTTCCAATGATCGCCAACGCATCGACACTCTGGAGGCCATACTGTATGCCTTGGTCAAGTCTGTAGACGAGATCAAAACGGCTCTTCCAATTCTGCAAGGAGGGAAGCCTGGCCAAACAAGCGCGGGTCCTGCGGTCAATGCAGACTCAAATTCGGCGGCACCAAACCCGGGCAATAATCTTCCTGAAATGTTGACTCCCACCGCTGCGGATGAGGCCAGAGAAGCAAGAAGATAGGTCCTGGAGCTCCGAGCCATGTTTCACGCTCGAGAGAACTCTCAAGACCTCAGAATATGGCAACCATATCCTGCTGCATGGAGGGATGTCCCCTTCCCACCAAGATATAAGCCGTTCAACATCAATCCTTATGATGGCAAGACCTCCGTGAGTCGATACATCACTTACTTCGAGGTCACCACCGACCATCTGCTCCATGACGATGCCATCCTTACGCGATTATTCATAGGGGCATTGGAAGGGGTCGCCTTCGACTGGTACCGCAACCTGCCAGACAACTGCATCCACTCCTTCGCCAGCTTCAAGCGCATGTTCTTGGAGAGATTCTACGAAGTAGGACAGGACGTCACAATGTCCACCCTCATGGACGTCGTCCAAGGGGAGAAGGAGCTGACAAGGAACTATATTGAGCGGTTTCGCCAAACCGTAATGAAGTTGCCGTCTGGTAACCCGGATTCCTCCTTGATTGAAATTTGCCAAAAGAGACTGCTCCCAACAATTAGTCTCTGGATGGGTGAAAGTCAATTCAAGGATTGGAAGGCGTTTATCATCAGTGCCACTAGCGCCGAAGACAGATTGAAGAAGGCTCGCCAACTGGGATTACACATCTCGGAGGGAGAGGACAAGGACAAGCGCTCCAATACCAACAAGAACTATGGTAGTAACTCCTCCAACAATCGGGATAGCAAGGGCAAGCAGGCTATGGTGGCTGACACAACCCAGCAGCCTGAGTCAAAACTAGCAGACAAGCAATGGTCGTAAATGACCTACTCCTTCAAAGACGGCCATGTCAAGCCCATCTTGGATATGCTCATAGAAGGAGACAGAATTCAGCTCCCTCCAACAAGACGGGAACCTCGGCCGGCAGAAATGGAAAGCCCAAACTACTCCCATTACCACCGCTACATCTACCATGCTATACACGACTGCTACCAACTGAAGCGATACATCCAACATCTCATCGATTCGAAGGCTCTGGCTATCGATTTCGAGGAGATAACTGTGGCAGCCAACATGGTGTCCGTACAGTTCGGAAGCTTCCCTCCAATGGAGACTCAAGACGGCGTGGTATCCATCCCTCTAGCGACAATGTAGATTGCTAATCTTCCACCTCATCGGGATCAGGTTGCTGGTCTAGTACCCCTCACCACATTACGGAGGGAGATCATGTGGGTCCATCCGGACCTGGTACTTGAGGTGACTCAGTCCACACCACCTTCCATTCGTAAAAAAAAAAGAGTGGAAAAGTCAGATCCTACCGCACAATCTCGGCAGATGTCAAAGAAGTCACAGCTGTCGTTACCCGGTCTGGGGCACAATCCCAACCTGTGGCTGATAACTCGGCTAAAGATCATCAGTCGGCTACTGCTGACACTCCAGGACTGTCTCAGCCTCCGACGACCGACAAGCCTAGGCCAAAGGAGACCCGCTTTGACAAATCCCTCCGGAAAGAGGCATCTCAGGAGCTGGAGAGGCCCTACAACTTCGACATCTTGGCATAATTGGCCAACACACCGGCCAAATTGTCATTATACGAGCTCCTGAGGCTCTCAAAGGATGTTCCTGCGGCTTTGAATGAGGCACTCCAGAATACCGACGTATATCTAGCCCAGGTCAACCTCACGGGAGAGAGCCCACCTGCAAATCTCTAAGACAGCGCTTGCACAGGAGCGATGCCCAATATTGTCTTCACTCCACATGATATGCTCATTAAAACTAATCTGCATGATCGTCCGTTATACTACACTAGATACATCGGTGACGTAAAGGTAGATCGGTTGCATATTGATCCTGGTTCTTCCATAAGCATCATCCCGAAGGGTCTGTTACATCATCTCTGCATTCCTATGCATCACCTAACGCCAACAAGCACCGCCATCAGCGGTTTTAATTCGGGCAGGAGCTACCCAATTGGAAAGATTCGGTTGAAGTGCCAAATTGGCGATCTTCAGTCAGAAGTGACCTGTTACGTCATAGATGCGGATACTTCATACAATATCCTCCTGGGATGCCCTTGGATACACGATTATATGATCGCGCCTTCCACGCTGCACCAATGCTTCAAGTATATCGACAAGTACGACTTTGTAAGGACAGAGTTTGCCGACATCGATCCCTTCAAAGTGGTCGAATCCTACTATTCGGATTCCTGCATATACGAGAAATCGAAGAGGCACCTGTATGAAGATGTACAAGCTCGAACTAAGATGGCCTCAGGATCAGAAGAACCTTTGACGATCCACCTCCAAGCTAACAAACTTGGCAAATCTGCACCCCTTACGGCCGCTCTGCGTAAGGACGCAATCAGCCTCTCGGCACAAGAAGGGCAAATAATAATCCGGCTACCAAGGTCCGGCCAAGCGCCGAGAACCACAATGGAGCCACTGACGATCAGACTACTGAGATTCGACCATCCACAAGCAGAGAAACTTAATCCCTCTGACAAGCCAATGACGATACGTCTTTCCAAGAAGAATCGTCACCCCAATGCAAAGTCCGGGGCTTCTAGTGAACCAACAACTCCTCGCCCAGCATCGAGTACTAAACTGGGGGTCGCTAGTTTGCCAACAACTCTACGTTCGGCTCCACCAACAGAACCCCTGATGATCAAGCTGCCCAAGTCATCCTCTCAGTCTTCATTTATACAAGGGGTGGCCGAAGAAGAACCGGAACTGGCCAAGTATGTGGCTACCCACAATGATGTTCCCTCCGCAGATATTGTAATCCCGCTAGAAAAGATACCTTACTTCATCAATAAAGGGCTATCTTTGAACTACCTAGAGCTTAATAAGCTTTGTACAATGTATGCTATAGAACACGGTATAGGCACTCACCTATACACACAGGTGACAAATGTTTACACCGCAAACCAGCTTACTCTAGTGGAATACGCTTACCGTATAATTGAGGGAGGGGACCATCCAATCATCTTCGGCCAGAAGGACGACCCCCAGCCCTTCACCATAGAGAAGGTCGATCTCGAATCAGATGCCGGGAGACTGCCTCTTTATCTGTATAGCCCCCAATCCAAATATCTC
Source organism: Iris pallida (assembly GCA_029216955.1). Taxonomy (NCBI): domain Eukaryota; kingdom Viridiplantae; phylum Streptophyta; class Magnoliopsida; order Asparagales; family Iridaceae; genus Iris; species Iris pallida. The sequence goes on from JANAVB010000195.1 coordinate 1,036,923, forward strand.
ATACAAAAACAGGGGTACGATATGGAGACTACGCCAGGCTTGAACTACGGCACTGGTCGACGATTACCTTTAAAGCCGCCAGTCCCGGTTGGTAAACCACGGGACTACTACAGCAAGACCCGATATGGATTAGGGTATGTTACGCCCGCAACGACCCCTGAAAGTTCAGATGAGGAATGCGACTGGCATTCACATTCAACCGGGTCACCAACTTCTGATTCGGATACCAGCATCGAAGACGTATTCAGACAAGTCCTGTCAGTCAATATGGCATTCGCCGACGCTTACGAAGAAGATGAAGACATTCCTAAAATCCTCGAGTTAGAGCCGTGGGCCCAACAGCTGGATCCACAATAGGAAAAGCGGTTCGAACAGAGAGAACCTCCTACTGAAGTTAAGGTTATACAGGTCGACCTTGGCAGCAAATCTTCTCCAAAACCAATCTTCGTCAGTAAAAGCCTGACAGACGAAGAGCGAGAATCGCTACTGGAACTTGTCAAAGAATATATTGATGTGTTCGCCTGGAGCTATGAAGACATGCCAGGACTAAACCCCGAGGTTGCCCTTCACAAGCTCAACATTCGGCCAGATGCAAAGCCGGTCAAATAATAACAGCGACGCTTCCGCCCGGGCATCATGGATGCGATCGAAGCCAAAGTCAACAAACTGATAGCCAGCGGCTTCATTCGTGAAGAACAACATCCAAACTGGGTTGCCAACATAGTACCGGTCCTCAAGAAGAATGAGAAAATTTGAATCTGCATCAACTTCCGCAATCTGAACGAGGCATGTCCCAAAGATGAATTCTCCCTCCCTATCACAGACATCATGATCGACAACACATGCGGCTTCGAACGTATGTCATTCATGGATGGCTTCTCGGGGTACAACCAAATCAAGATGTCTCCTAACGACGAAAAACATACATCATTCCGAACGCCGATTGGCACATACTGCTACACAGTCATGCCTTTCGATTTAAAGAATGCTGGCGCGACATATCAAAGAGCCATGAGTATCATCTTCAGAGACCACTTGCGCAAGACTGTGGAGTGTTATGTTAATGACATCGCCGTCAAGAGTCGCTATAAGGGAGACCACCTGCAGGATCTGAGGACGGTATTCGACCTGATACGAGCGCACAACCTGAAGATGAATCCCACAAAATCCTTCTTGGGCATATCCAGCGGGAAGTTCTTGGGTTTCATCATTATTGCCCAGGGAATTCATGTAGATCCAGAGAAGACGAAGGCAATTATGGAGATGGGTCCCCTGAGAAATCTCCATGAGCTCCGAGGCCTTCAAGGGAGGCTAGCCTACATCAGGAGGTTTATCTCTAACCTCTCTGGACGATGTCGGCCATTCACCCATCTCATGAAGAAAGGCGTCTCGTTCATATGGGATGAAGAATGCCAACGTGCCTTCGACAGCATCAAAGAATATTTGTCGAACCCTCCAGTCCTGGTGGCCCCGGTTGCTGGGAAACCATTCTTGCTATATGTACGAGCAATGGAGCATTCCCTCGACGCTCAGCTGGCACAAAACAACAATGCAGGCCATGAACAAACTATATACTACCTCAGCCGAATGATGATTGGGCCAGAGCACCGATACACCGCCGTAGAGAAGGAATGCCTCGTCCTGGTGTTCACCATTCAAAAGACGCGGTACTATGTCACAGGACAAACCATACATATGATCTCATGAGTCAACCCTCTCAGGGTCCTCATGACTAAACCAGGGGCACTCAGCTCCCACCTCGCCACATGGGCAATATTGCTGTCTCCTTATCATATGATCTTCGTCCCGTCAAAGGCTGTTAAAGGTCAAGCTCTGGCAGACTTTTTAGCAGCCCACCCAGGCTCGGAGTCGTCCAGAATATATGAAGGAATCCCAGATGAGGTCGCCGACTCGCATGCAACCTCCCACGATGATATATGGCGAATGTTCTTCGACGGCGCCTCAAGGACCGGACCTAAGGACAACATTGTCGTCGGAGTCGGGGTGGTGCTGGTTTCTCCTTCCGGACTGGTGATCAATCGCGCTTACTCCCTCACGGAAGCCTGCTCTAACAATGTGGCCGAGTACAATACTTTGGTCATTGGCCTCCAATTTGCAAGAGAGCTGGAGGTAGAATATCTTGAAGCATACGACGATTCGTAGTTAATCGTCAATCAGATCCGGGGTTCATACGAAGTCCGCCATGAAGACATGATCCCCTATCACCAAATAGCAATCAATATTATTTCGTTATTTGAGGGATTCTTCATCGAACACGTTCCCAGACTCCAAAACATCGAAGTCGATGCCATAGCAGGCCTTGCTGCTTCCCTAGCAGTGCCAAATCATACTTATCATTCTATTGACGTGATAGGCCATGAACTGGTCTGTCCCAAGGACAACATTCAATTCGTGGCGAGTTATTCCGCTCAGACGATCGACGAAGTGCCAGACTGGAGACAACCATTCGTAGACTTCGTAGTCTACGACATCCTGCCCGAGAACCCAAAGGAAGCCACATCCATCAGAAGGCATTCTCTCAGATTCTTCTACGATACAGAGACGAAAATACTGTACCGCCGATCCTACGATGGATTACTGCTTCGATGTCTGTCAAGCACAGAAGCCAAAGAAGCCGTACACGAAGCTCATGACGGTGTCTGCGGGGCCCATCAGCCTGGCTCTAAATTGTAAGACCGTCTTCGCCGAATGGGCTACTACTGGCCCACGATGGTAGCAGATGCGATAGACTATACAAGAAAGTGCAAAGCCTGCCAAGTCCACGCGGACTTCATCCACCAGCCATCCGAATTTCTACATCCGACAGTGGTGTCCTGGCCATTCGAGGCTTTGGGGATGGATATCATCGGTCCAATCACTCCACCTTCTTCCTGATGATATCATTTCATACTCGCTATTACAGATTATTTCTCCAAATGGGCGAAAGCTGTTCTGTTTGCAGAAGTGAAGACTTCAAACGTGATCAGCTTCCTCAAGCATCACGTAATCTATCGCTTTGGACTGCCCCGAAGGATCATCCACGATAATGGTCCGTAGTTTGCAAGCCACGCCTTCTATCGGTTCTGCGATAAACACCGAATTCAAAATGTTGCTTTAATGCCATACAATCCGGCAGCAAATGGATTGGCTGAAGCATTCAACAAAACCATCATCAAGTTACTCAAGAAGTTTGTGTCTTCCAACAAACGCGACTGGAACGAGAAGCTTGGTGAATGCTTATGGGCGTACCGTACTACAGTCCGAACAGCCACTAGGAACACGCCATTTTCCCTGGTGTACGGGAGTGAGGCAGTCCTTCCATCGGAGACTCAAATCTCCTCACTCCGCGTCGCTCTCACTTACCAATTGACGACAGACGATAACTACCGTCGCCGGCTACAAGAGTTAGAGGCCTTAGATGAAAAACACCAACTGGCTCTGCAACGGATCGAGCTATGCCAAGCACGCATCTCCGGAGCCTTCAACAAGAAGGTTAAAATCAGAACATTCCGAGTGGGCGATCTCGTTCTGGCAGTTCGGAGGCCGATGGTTATGCCTCACAAAACCGCTGGCAAGTTCCAGCCAAAGTAGGAAGGCCCATTTATCATTGAGGCTGTATTCTCCAACGGTGCTTACCGCCTCGCAAAACAAAACGGAGACTTGCTCATATTGCCTGTCAACGACAAGTTCCTGAAGAAGTATTATGTCTAAATGACATTCTCCAAATCCTAAATTATTGAGTTATGTACCCTCCGGTACCGCTGAACTCACATTCTCCAAATCCCAGATGATTGAGTTATGTACCGTCCAGTACCGCTGAACTCACATCCTTCTTCCACTAATATCCCAGAATACCGAGTTATGTACCTTCCGGTATCGCTGAACTCACATCCTCCAAATATCCCAATTGCTGAGTTATGTACCCTCCGGTACCACTGAACTCACATTCTCTAAATCCCAGATGATTGAGTTATGTACCTTCCGATATCGCTGAACTCACATTCTTCCTCCATAAAATATCCCAGATTATTGAGTTATGTACCCTCTGGTACCTCTGAACTTGCACTTTGATTCCAAAATTCCTGGATTGTCGAGTTATGTACCCGCTGGTACCCCTGAACTTACATCCCGGTCACACTTTTAAGAAAGTCATGTATAACCATACCGCTGAACTTTCTTCCTGAAATAGCTCCTTCCTCATGATCCACTACCCGCACTTCCAGTGCACAAAAAGGCACTACAAGAAATTGTATTTTTAGCAACATGTTTTAGCGACAAAGGGTCTATTATGTCGCCAAAAGCCATTTTTTTATATGTATTGGCGACATGAGTTTTAGTATGTCGCGGAATCCACACAATATTCACTAGAGGGAAACCAAACATTAGGCCCGCCAAAAATTCTTTACATATTACGACATCCACATGTCATAGAAAGTTAATATATGTTTGGTGGCATACATCCACATGTCGCAGAAAGGTAATTTATGTTCGGTGACATGTGCATACGTAGGGAAAACACTACACCAATATAGTTAAATCCATATTCTCATTCGAGCCGACAGTGGTCTCCCCTTTTCTCTTCCTCACCACCCCGGCTCCGCCCCTTACACCAGGAGACACAAGGCATCCGCCGAGAGCGTCAACAGCAGGGCACAACAAAGAAAACCTACAAACCCCCCTCATTTTATTTCATTTCCTTTCCTTTCTCCCCAAAAATTTAAATTCACAAGTCCCACCGAAACCTAACCCTAGAGGAAAAGGAGGGAGAGAGAACCCTAACCCTAGAAAAAAATCTTCGAAAACCATAACCCAAAATTTCGACGGACGGAGGAGCGATGCCATACAATCCGAGGACGCCGATCGTCCGGCATCCTTCAGGGACTACATAGGGAGGTGAGCCGGGATGATGAAAGCGCTCACCCATGGTATCGATCTATCTTCTCTCTCTCTATCAATTGCTTTATTTTTTATTGGATTTGATTTATGTGCTTCGATTCTTGTTGTTTGCAAACATTTAGAAATTTCATGGTGGCAGAAAATTTAGGTTCTTCTGGTGTTTTTTTGTAGATAATGTATGTTCTGTTTTTTGATTCTCTAGTAATTGATCGGCATTTTAGGTTTCAACATTCTATCATTTGGAATTTGAATATCATTTGGAATTTGAAAGTAAAGAATTTGTGTAGCTGACCTTTGGGGTATTTCGTGTCCATGTCATGTTGGACACACAGTGGATACAGACACAGACACTCCAATATACACTTTGTTATAATTTGTAGTATTGTATTTGTGTATGTGAAACATAGCTGACACCCAAAACAATTGTAATGAAGGATTTGTTGTTGTATGTTTCTATGATTTTCTTAAGAGCTTACAAATAGGAAAACATTTTTTGTGTGGATGTGCCAATAGGTAGTAGGAGAGGTGGGACTCTCTGGCTAACTCAGAATTGTTATCTTTTACTAACATGGCATTGTATTATATATTAATTATATGTGTTTGTTTACATCTGAATCAAAGGTGTTTGTTTGCTTTTGACTCAAAATTTTAAGGAAAATTTGATGCTAGTATGCTTACCTGAAACAAAGGTGTTTGTTTACTTCTGAATCAACCTTGCAACAATTGCTAACATAAGTCGTTTAATTAATATTATAGAAGCAGTTGATGGAATGGAAATAAAGACCATTTTCTCCACAACCAAACCAACAAACAATATGTTACAATACTTAGACTCTCTCTGTACTCTTCCTCACACCTTTACTTCTCATCTTTTCCTTTATAAATTATTACAGAAACAGATGAATCATCTTCGCTGAAATGAGAAGAAAGGCTTTTCATCCATTCGGCAATAATGGGCACTTGCTCTCCAGTCCACAAGTCCAAGATGCTATTGGTTACTATAATAAAAGGTGGAGTCCAATTTGGAGACTCAGCAATTTTGGTATAAACTATGTTTATTCCTTTCTTTTGTAAGTTTTTGTTTCAGGAAAAGATTAATGTTTTGTTGCTTTTTTTTCCTTTCTATTTAAGTTATTTAGATAGACCACAGGGCCAGTAAATGGTTTGAAACAATTTGATTGGTTGGTGCTTTGTCTCATTATATTACTAAATTAGATTGGTAATTAGAGAGACCCATATCATTTATTTTGTTCATATTTGTATGTTGCTTAAGCTTATTAGATTGGTTTGTTGAATGAGATCAATTGGTTGTTCCTAATGTCACCTATTAGAATGTGAATGTCTTTTTTTATATAAGAAGGGTAAGCCCATTTTTGGGCTTTTACTTTTAAGATTGAGGGACATTGATCTTCCTTCTTTTTTTTGTAACTCTGGCTATATTCTTTCTGTAAAATGGATGGCTTCTGCTTTGTCGCTTCTACACTCATCATAATGATTCATTATGGTGACCTATTCAAACTACCCTTCTATAACACTCCAAAAATTTGGCTCGTGTCATATCAAGATATAAATCGGACACAATTATGACATTCTAAAATACTCTAGGACACCGAAATAGGTTCCACATTTGTATCCTTATGTCCTTACCATATCATATTTGTGCCTTTGCAACATACCGTAGTACACTATATCTAGTAAATTTTAGGAAAATAAATTACACCCTTTAGTCTTTGACGATGTTCTTGTCCTTAGATACTTAGATGTACATAGAAATATCATGTTTTCTTCTGACCATCTGTCAACTCCGTTGCTGGCGGATTAGATGTCCGCAACCTCCAGTCCGGCCACCATCAATGTTGAAGACTCCAATCTGGTTGCCATCAATATCGACGAGCCCATTGACAACTTCGTGGTTGATGATGATTTCTAGATCTGATTCATTTATCATGCTCCTCGACTTTAATATTCCTGATGTCAGGTCGCTATCTCTCACCATGTTTCTCATTGTTGCTTCCGTCTCGATTTTTTGTTCTTTTGTTGCAAGAAAGTTGATTGACCATTTTCTCTTCACATGGGGATTTCTGTTTACTATTGGATTTATATTATATATATGTGAGTATCATCTCTTTAGTTTCTATGATGTCAAATGGTTTCTGTAGTGGAAACTCTTTTCTTTTACTTTAGTTGATTGTTGTAAGTTTGCGACTGTCACTGGGTAATATGCATTTATGTTACTGCCAATACATTGTAGCCCTAGAGAGTCAGAGACATCTGCCAATGCATTTATGTTACTGCAATACATTGTTGTAAGCATGGTTTAAAGTATCGGCCGATACCGATCCGATACGACCGATACCGATACGGTTTGGCATGTCCCGATCCGATACCGACCGATACCCGATATTGATCGATACCGACATTGGAGGTCGCTTTGTCGATCAATTCGGCAAAGAAAATTAAACGAAGAAGACAAATCAACAAGGGTTTAAAGCATAATAAGGTTATAAAAGCATGTAAAATAACAATGTCAATAACAAACAGTATTATCTAACTTCAGGTTTTAAGGAGATGAAATAACATATGCCATTATATTTGACTATGGTGATGATATATATGATTCCCAAGATAAAATATTATCATCTTACCTTTTCCTCTAGCCTCTTTCACATTCCAAGGGAATTTGGAGTTTTACACCTTTTTGCATGCACTAATTAACCTTCATGGTTTTATGGCAAAGAACTTCTTTGGTTATAAGCTATCTTTTCTAGGAATTTTGCAACGACTCATTATAGGTTTGATGTGTGGTCAACACTCAACAGCCAACCAGTTATGATAACTTTGAATTTCATAGGTTCTTTGTATGGAGCTTCTTAACTTAGCTTCGTGCTCCACTCCAATGGGAGAAGGCTTGGATGATTATGATCAATTTTTACTTTATCTATGCTATAACCCTTGCTTCAGTTCTATTTTATGATAAATATATTACTCGTTGATGTGTTATACTGAAACTATAAATCTTGTTGGTCAATGCTAAGGACACCAAAACATGTTAAAGGGGCATCACAATTTATGTAGTCCTGGACTACCAAAATTTTGGTTCCATATCCAGGACCTATAAAGAAGAGAAGTCTGTATCTAGGGATGCACATGGTAAGACTGCCAAAAAAATTTGAAGTCCTAGCTATGAACAGGAGTGCAGAAATATTGATGCCCCTTAAACAACTTTGTAGTGCCTTTAGCGTTGGCCATCTTGTAAGCCAGAAGTTCATTGGTAATCATGTTTTATGTAGTCATTTTCTCGTGCAATGCGATGCCTAAGAAGGCGTCGTAATTCCTTTTACTTTAAATACCAATTTGTGTCCTTATTTTTCTCATATACTATGCCACAGGCATGACGGTTATGGAAAACAGAATGGAGAGTGGACCCATCAGGCCTTATCATGTCCGAGAAGCATACAAGAGGCTGAAGCTTGAAGGGAAGATACTCAAGCGATCAGTTTAGAGGCTCTTTCGATAAGTTGGTTTCACCTGTGTATCGGGTGGGATCTGGTGTAACAACCATTTACCCACTCTCCATGTGAAGGAGATAAAAGGTGCATCTCCAGTCTGTAGGTGATACCTTCTGCTGATGACATCCACGGTTCCTCTCTGTTAGTTGAATTCACATTCCTTACATTTTTTTCCCTGTGAGTTGATGTATATATCAAACTCAAATGTCTTATTCTTCAACGAATTTGTAATGCTTAGTTTATCTTTGATTCTCCTTTTAGGCTGGTTAGATGGTAGTTTTGTAATGTTATTTATATAAACTGATCTTGTTTTCTTTACAGAAATGAAAGCAATTGGCCTCTTTTTGCAGTTTAGGGAAATTGTATTTGCAGTTTAGGGAAATTGTATTTGCAGTTTAGGAAAATAGTAGTGGTTTGGTGAGCATTTAGACCACTAATGTGATATGTGACAACTTTTGAATGGATTGGTAAACGTTCCTAGTAATTTTGGATATGGTTTTTCTAATGATCTTTTATTCATTACTTAACAGGTGCAATTCAATCTTGATTTGTCAAAAATGGATATGGTTGACAGAGCAAGGGTTGTCCTTCCATTTAAACACCAAGGTATGGCTTTTGATTTTGTGTCCAAAGCTTAGCTTCAGCAGGATTAATGACTTATTTTCTTATTTTAAATTTTACTTTGTTGTCAGAAACTTTGATAGATATTTACCTTTTTTTATCTTAGCCTGAGTAATGGGCTGACTTGGAGTTCATTAGATGTTGTATTATTGTGTATGAACCTATTAAGAACAAGATGAACCTGTATTTATGTATACATTCATATGCTAATATACACATTTAAAGATCAAAGAAAAAACATTTGGTTGATTTTATGTATACATTCATATGCTAATATACACATTTTAAGGTCCATTTTTTCACAGTAACATTCTTTTCTAATCTTAACTTCAGGTTTTACAAACAATGTCAATAACAAATAGTATTATCTAGAGATGCACAAAAGATAATACTGTGGGATTTTATCCACCAATTTTATGGGAAGCTTTATTGAAGTCGAGTAGTAAAACTTTCTGATATTTCAAAGACACGACTTCATGAGTTTTAAACTTTTCCAGTTTGATTATATTTTGTACAATTTCATTTTGCTTATATATCATATGCAATCATGTCAAATAGCAGCCTTGAAAAGTTCACTGGTTGTCATCCTTGCTAGACTTGTATTTCCTTCACGAGTGTTTTAATTTGTGAATTTCCTTTTTCATTAGCTTTATATATAGCATTCTGTTGAATATATCTTGTACAGTACTCATTGTCTACCGATCTTGTTGATTAGTTATTGACCATTTTCATCACTGATGCTTCAGGTTTGTAGTTTACTATCATTTGTTGATTATGTAATTCGAAGATAAGCTTATTCACAGCAGAAAGTATCTCCTTTCCACTTGAATTTGGATACAGGGTTGGGTGATCTGATTATTTAATTCACTATAGTTCTATGTATGGCCCCATTTAAGGAAGCCTATAGTTTTGAAAGGACTTGTATGGATGTATGCTGAGACTAATTAGATATTCTGCTTACATGTTGCAGCGCAAGGGGCAGATGTTAATATAGTATTGTGGGGGCTCATGCCCCCACTGGAATTGGGGTAAAAAGAAATTTCATATAGGAAATTTATGAAAAGTTTGCGGATATGATAGAAATAAGTGGGTTCATGTTTTCAAGCCCCTACGGTTACCAGAATCAATAAGTTGGTACTACTTCACTTTGTAGATTACTAATCCTTTTCTTATTATATGTTCGTGGATTCTTTTGGCTTTATCAAGTATTTATATTTGCAAGTAAATCACACGAGGACTTTGTTTGGCTAAAAATATCGAGCAAGTGTAAACAACACTACATATAAGAAGAGAGGCTATTTAGTTGCATTAAAGGTTTAACCATAGAAGCTATTTACTTGCCAACAAATTGATAGAAAAATTTAGGCTGTGTTTGATTAAGCTTTTTTACTTGCCAACACTCAACAGAGGTGAGTGGATGAAAAGGGTTCATGTAGCCGACCCTAAATTGTCATGTTGTGTTATTATTTATGTTTTGAACCATACTTCACCATTTCTTGCATTAAATTTTCAAATTAGGATCCTTCTCTTTACTTCAACTGTTAAACATGCTGTCATGTACCCCTTTCTTGATCCTCCTGTAAAAAAAAAACCTTTCTCCTTGCTAGGGATCGGTGTGCAGGAAATATGTACGCCATAACAATGATTATCTTTTAGTTGTACTCATCAATAGGTGCAATATTTTTGAGGAGTATAGTAATTTCTTAACTCTTAAACATACCATGACCCTGATTTTGTAAGTCCGGCAATCTGGCCCATATGATAACCTCGTTATGATGTCTACTTTATAGGCATTACAGGATGTATTGAATTAATTCTTCCTAAATAAATGATCAACTTGACAAAACATTTTGCAATTGTTCTTTCTAAAACATCAAATTTGATTTCGCCCCACTTTAATTTATGATCTTATGCTCAATTGACAACATGACTTTTGTGAATTATACATAATTATTGTTCTTTAACTACTACTAGGTTGTGTATAGATGTGTAAGAAGATGAGTCTGTTCAATCTGTAAAGAGATCGGGTTGGTCTAAGTTTAGACCATTTTCTCCTGTAAGTAAAAAATAGTATGCCAATCCTACCCACAATGTGGTTCATTTGAAATATAAATGCTGGACTTGGATTTAAAAATTCACTTGGATATTACAAAATGCTGACTCATCCATATCATTCACAACATTACTTAGAAGTTGCTCAAACCGTATATGGTTGATGTAGCATTTGGTTCTAGTGAAGTCTTTTTCTTTTGCGTCTTTGGACAATGGATTTTGATTATACTCCTTTTTGTTTTCAGGCTGAAGTTCAAGAATTCCACCATGATGGGAGGTTACGACTACAGACAAGAAGTTAGAAATATGGGAAGGTACCTTTCTACATTTGTAAACTTTTCTTGCACATATGAAGCAGTATTGAATGCATCAGTTCTGCATAATGACCTGTTTGGTTGAGTATTTCAATATTATGGAAGGGCTATGGACACTCTAAATATATAACTAATAAGCAACAAAAAGATGAGTAATTACTAAAATACTCCTGTAGAGGGATGGTTATAAAAAATTTATTGCAGGAGAAATGGTTATAAAAAATTTACTATTCTTTCATTTGGCATTTTTTTGGTTTGTTGCATAGCAGCTTCTTACATCCTTGAATGTATCAGCACATTCTATTATAATTTTTAATTAAGCTTGCTTGAGTTAGGGTGTGCTAGAACATGTAGACTTCAAATACCCAAGTTTATTTCTTAATGCAATTATTTGAATTAGTGTGCTAGGGTCAATCTAAGTGGATTGATTGTATTTGGATTCCTATTCTAGACAAATGACAAGTACGTGTCTCGTTGACTGGTTTTTGTGGGCACATCCAGGTACATGCATGCCGTTCCAGGGTAACAGAAAAGCAGCCCTATGCCATGCTGATACTGATGGAGTAGTTCCTTATGGTATACGGGTTATACCGGCCAAGACGAGCAAAAATGGAAGCAAGTGGACAGGTGTTGGATATTAATATTCAGTTGTGTTTATATATTTAGCCATGGGCTTTATAATACAGATCACTGGGATGTGGTGATAAGATTCTGATAGTTAATATTATAACAATCTTTGTAAAGTGTTCGTAATGTACTGTATGTTTTTTAATAAAATAAGATCATTCTGTAAAGTATTTTTTTCTGCTATGCCAATATTATATGTGTATTTATTCAATAACAGGGAAAGGGAATCATATAAAAAATGTAATTATAAATATAATTTTTGTACCAAAAATAATATTAATTGGCATTTCTTGACGGTAAAGAACCGTCAAGAAATGCCATTTTTTTTAACTAGATGCCACCTTTCTGCAACATACAAGAGACATGTCGTCAAAAGCTATTTTAAATAAAATATATGATATGTCGCTAAAAGTGGATACTTTCTGCGACATGTTGATTTCGTTTCGCCAAATGCTTTCCCAGACAGGGCTATAGCAACATGTGTGCGACATAGCTAGATATGTCGCAGAAAAGCTTTAGCGACACAAATCTATCTTTGCGCTACCCATTGCTTATGTCGCTGAACATGCATTTTCTTGTAGTGAGGGTAACAGATCCACAAATTTCCAAAAGTACCATGTCGATGTTACCTCTGAGTCGTCTCACTTCCGCCAAAAATAAATCACCCCTCTACATAAAACTTCCATGTCCTCATTACCTCTGAGTCGTTCTATGTACCCCCCTTCATGGAGCCCACTCCTACCATGTCCTCATTACCTCTGAGTAGGAAGGCTCCGTCGAAGAAACCCTCATGCTTGCCATGTCCTCATTACCTCTGAGTAAGTATGTTGGTTCCCTTTCGACTTATTATCCGTACCCACAACCGGAGTACGCCAAGAATAGTAGGTCCACAAATGTCCTCTATTGACCACAAATGTCCTCCGTTGAGTCCACTCCTGCCATGTCCTCATTACCTCTGAGTAGGAAGATTCCGCGGTGAAAAATGCCCTCATACTTGCCATGTCCTCATTACCTCTGAGTAAGTATGTTGGTTCCCTTTCATCCTATTATCCGTATCCTAAGCCAGGGTACGCCAAGAATAATAGGCCCACAAATGTCCTTTGCTAAGTTTCTTAGTACAAGCCTATCATTTCTCATCATGCCCCGGGAGCCCAACTGCTCCATGGCATTCTTTCTTCCACTACCAGGAACGTCCATGACCACCTTACCGTGGAACTGTTCTAGGTATCCCCATCAAACTTGTTATCCATACCTAAAACCCAGGTATGCCAAGGGTAACAGGTCCACAAACACTCCCCCAGTGGGGCAAACACCTCAAAACCACAAACACAATACAAATGAAGGGTAAGATGAAACATACTCTTTATTTGAAAGTCAAAAAGTATTATATGTTCTGGGACCATGTCCCCCTCAAAAAGAAAAAAAAGTGAACATAAATAAAAGGAGAAAAAGGCCGACTATGGTTCGGCATTACATAATTCCAGAAAGCGGTTCTTCACCAAGGCGGTCCCCCGTTCAAGCCGCTGCTTAGCTCGGCGCTCCCCTTCCTGGGATAATCACTCCTCATTATCCAAGTCCATATGTGCCCGCCAGCCATCCTCCATCTTCTTCAGGGCGAGCTCCAAATTGGCAGAAGCTCGACTAAGTCTGTCAGCCTCCTGGATAACAAGTCCCTTTTCGGTATGGACGGCTTCGAGCTCAGACTCCAGAAAGGCCAGCTTTCTCTGGAGTTCGAGGATCTGTTCCCTGGTGTCGATTATACCGCGGGAGGTGGTCGCTTCCCGAGCCGTGCAGTCTTCATTTCTACGGCTCAATTGATCGTATAACTGGGACAGATCACGACGGTCCTTCAGTATGGTCGGCTTGATCGAATCCCGAGCAAGCCTCACCTTCTCCACCGCGGTTATGAGGAAAGTGCGCTCGTGATCTATCGCCGCAGACAGATCAGCTTGCCGCAGCATATAAAATTGGGTCACAAGTCGATCAGCCTCTAGCAGTTTGGGATCCAGAAGCGCAGCTAGCCCCACCTCACCAGGGAGTGTTCTAAGGATGTCGATTTGGCCACCGGCGCACTGACGGTCCATAGCAAAGGGAGTCCCCCTCTCCATAGCTGCTTCGACCCCTCTCTTCAGATGGCAGTAAAAGCTGTCAACCACATCCTGTGACACTTTATCCAAAACTTCTGTAGAGGACGGCGTCAAAGGAAGTATGGCTGGCAGTGTCGAAGGAGTAGCATCGCAACTTGCCATTCCTGCCACCAGGGAAACAAATTCTGAGTGAAAAGACGCATGAATAGCGGCTAGCTCCTCTTTCGCCGCCCGAAGAGCTTGGATACTCGGCAAAGCGGAATGGTCAACCCCCAAAATCATATTTGCATAGGAGGACGCAGGAAGCATTATCCCCTGCCTCGGCTGTGCCGCCACTTGAGCCCCCGAACTCGACCCAGCTGGAGGCCCCTCAATATAGGTCAGAAGAGAAGGAGGCACACGTGCTTCCATCAGATCCCCTCCGATAGAGCCCGCCCCGACAATGTCCGTCACCGGTAATAAAGGGACGGGACCTGTACGTCCAAAGCAACCATCAATCGACGTAATCCGAAGGATGTGATGATAGAGCAGATAGGCCTCCTCACAAGTTAAGATTCGACTTATCTTACCATGGGAGGAGCATGGAGGCCGCAGCTTGCTCGCAGCTGACGTAGTCTCCTCACCCGCGACCTCCAAGTTGAATTCAACTGGTTTCTCTGCCCCAGCCACCCCGAAAAGGGAGCCAGCCAGTTCAGCGTCACCCTGTTGAAATTCAACTGTCTCAGGAATAGGTGCAGTAGAGCCCCCGTCCCTATGGGTTGAGGCCTCAGCAAGGTAGGACTCCTCGGCCGCCTCTGGAAGAACCCCAACAGAAATGATAGCGGTGCACATATCATCGACCGAAGTGGTCAGGGCCGGATCGACCTCAGCGGTCGGTTCTCGAGAAACCGACTCCTTTGACGCCTACAAGAGCAAAAGAAAATGATTAATCCATAGTTTAGAAAAAGAAGGAAAAGGTAGTAGAAATTCAAATCACCTCAGAAACAGCGTCAATATCCTCAATAAACAACTTGCGGCGTCTTACCGCAGCTCGTTTCCTGGAGTAGGTTTTGCCATCATCAGTGAACATACGCCTGCTTCGCTTGCGCAAAGGACCAGGCACAGCAGGTGGTTGATCCTCCACCACCTCGTTAGACACGACAGGCGGCTGACCTGCCACCACTTTATCCGGCACAATAGGTGGTTGATCCCCCACCTCCTCGTCCGAAGGATGGAACGAATCATCGGCATCCTGCTCATCATCCTCTTCGCCTGCCGTAGTGAACTCCGAGTCCGGCACAGGAACCATATTCGCCTTCTTCTTTCTCTTCTTGGACCCCTCAGGCTTTTTTGCCAATCCAGTACCGACAATAAAGCTGGTACTCATGTCAAAATTAACGGGAGGCTTGCTCGCCGTAACATGATAGAGGGCCGCCATGTACAAAATCTCCTCTGACATATTAGCATCGGGGACCGAGAAGCTAGCTCGGGTATGAATCGTACTGTAGTAATGCCAGGCCCTGATACCATCAAGGACGCTACCTTCAAAGCCTAGGCAAGCACTGGGACAATTAAGGAACAGCTGGCTATACCCGAACTGGCGGGAGAACCTGCTGGGCAAGTAGGGCTCCAGGTATACGTTATTGCGGTAACGATATACTAGGTGCGCTGGACGGATATTGTGCAGCCAAAGGAGCATTTTCTTAGATAAGAAGAGGGAGGCTCAGCGCCATCAACATGTACGCCCCTCACTTCTCTAGCAGTAAAATGAGGAACAGACACAAAGAATTCGTGTCCGTCTACTCTCACCAGCGCCCTCCGACAGGCTGGCATGGTGACGTAGTCCCAGGGCTGACGGCGGTATCGAAAAAGGAAAGCATCATCAGCCGTAACGCCATCGTCCGCTCTGGGCCTCATCAACGACCGATAATGCATCAATAACCACCCCATTAGATAATGGTAGGGTAGCTGTATTCGCTCAAAGTCCAGTGTCGTCTCGTGGGCAATGACCTTGGACGAGAAGGCACGGAGGCCGTGGTGTATGCTACACACCATGGCCGGAAGAAGGGCCAGTCTGACTCTGAAGACCAACTTTACGGCGGGGAGGATGAAGTGGCGGCTGATCCTTTCAATGGAACCTGCCCCTCCCGAGACTATGCAGTTCCGTAGCCACACCATTAAGAATCCGGCCAAGAGCACTTTCTTAGACATCTACCGGGTACCATGGTAGAAATAGCTGAAAGAATCAGTTTTACTCCCAAATTTGTCACTGGTGGACCTCGACCTCTTGGAATTCGACATCAGGTTTTTTATCTCCTCATGGGTTTGAGGACCTCGGGAAGAAACCCGGCCAGTGGGACTTAATTTGAAAAGATATGAGACCCAGGACGTGGTATGGGGAGCGTTCCCTTCTGAGCTACCGTCCTTCTTGATAGCCGTTTGGTGACAGATACTGTGATGGCATAGCAGTTCCCAGTACACGACGACAAAACCCAAAAATCGTCGATCCAGATCCTCGAATTCCTCGTTTGTCGGGGTGTACACTTCAAAGGCTTCATCCCCTATGGAAGCTTAGAAACGACATGCATTTCATAGAGAGCAAGTCCCAACTCCCCTCCGGGCGCAAAGAAAGTTCCTGTCCGCCGGTTATACATTTCCAAAAGAGCCATGAACAACGGCTTGTTGATAGGTAACCCGTAACAGGTGCCCCGGATGGCATAATAGAGGTCAATCTCCCGCAGGAACGCCTCGTATTTCCTCATGATCCATGTGGTCAGGTTGGCCCACGTAGGGATGGGGTTTATCCAGTTCAGCAACGACAACCTGCCAACAGGATAAGACCCCTTACGAGCGAGCTGATTCAGGAAGGTATCGACTAGAGTAAACATGAAATTGGGACCAGATACATTTATGAAGGTACCCGGAGTCAGTCCCATCACGCTCCGACTGACCGAGTCCTTGCTCGCATATGCTGACCAAATATTCTTATTATAATGGATGTTGCCCACGAACATCCCCGATTGGGTTAGAGTTAGGGAGCCCACCATCTTCCGGCTCAACGATACCATATTGAAACACGAGAGGGGAAAATGATGTTCCATTACGGGAATATGGATCCTCGCCCCATCCAGAGTGAAATCCCAGCTCTCAAAAATGTCCAGCACTTGGGGGTTCTTTATGGATAGAGCATCCCCGAAGAGAAAGACTGGTTTCAGATACTCTCCTTCCAGCTTTCCCGAGTTCATCATGGTACAAAAAAAGTGGAGAGGCTGGTTCTTGATGGCGCTCACCCTCTCTAAAGGCTCATCGGGGGGAAGCTGATCTGACACATGTCGAACTAAGTCATCGAGCTGCACACCCATGGCATATTGGGCTGAACCCACTAAAAGTTCTCCTGCTGGATTGATTGGCAGATCCACTGAAGAAAGGCAAAAGAAACGAAATTAAAAGATGGTTAGAACGAAAACACTTGGAGTTTCTTAAAAAGCTCCCATGGGCCTATGCAGCTCGGTTCAACGCAGCCTTATGCGACCCAATTCAGTTGGGTTTCATGCGGCATTGCTTCGATAGAGCTTATGCGGTTCTATTTAGCAGATGAGCTTATGCGGCACGACTTAGCGAAGCTTTATGCGGTCTCGTCCATCAGGAGCACATGCGGTCCCGTTCAATGGGACTTCATGCGGTTCAAATCCAGAAATGCTCCTGCGGCTCAAGTCCTTCTCATGCGGCTCAAACACAAGGCATGCCCCATGCGGCTCGGATATGAGAGGGTCATGCGGCCCATGCATCATATGCGGTTTCATCATGTTGAACTTGGGCAGTTCAATAAAGACGAAGGATGAAGGCTTGTGCATAAATTATGCAACAGAGCGATGGTTTTTTAGGGTTCAAAGCATTCAATATTCCATCCAATCCTTACCCTTAAAAGCATGGCGGACGTCAGGGTGCACTTCAGGCATAGTGGCAGACGAGGAAGCCGCTTTCTTGCCCTTCGCAGCAGTAGAGGCAGCCTTGGAAGACTTGGGGGCCATTATCGTCCGACGGTCGGAGAAGGAAGACAAAGGAAGAAAATTATGACAGCAAGAGTTGAAGACGAGAGAGAGAGTAAGGAAGTCTCTCCTACTGAACACATTCATATTTATAGGCAAAAGGAGGGCGCTTCGATCCACGTACAGCATGAAAACCGACTCTTCGGTTATCGAGACGAACCGACTAAATAAAGGCCAAACTCTTGGGATCCTGCCCCGAAAAGCGGCTTCTAAATCTAACAGCTAATCAAAGGCAATCAATGCAAAAGATTTGCATATGTGGCAGGATGACATGGCAAGGAGTCCATGCGGCCAGACAGCCTATGCGGCCTGAGAGTCCATGCGGCTGCTTGGCCAATACGGCTCAGATGGCCATGCGGCTGAGGAGGCCATGCGGCTGGGACATCCATGCGACCAAAACATCCTATGCGGCCCGAAGAGTTGTTATATGGTCATGCTTCTTATTCAAAGTATTTCAATTTTGCAAATTAAAAACTTTGAAGGGAATCTTGTAGAAGCATAGAAAAGAATAAAGAAAGGTCCATGCGGCCAAGGGTCCCCATGCGGCTCAGGGGTCCATGTGGCTCAAGCGTCTATACGGTTCGAATGATTCCATGCGGCCCAGAGAAGAGCCACGTGGCCCTCAATAGCTCTTCCCTTCGTCTTTTGCTGCATTTAAAGTACTGACGGCTGACAGCTCTGACAAATGATCGCTCTGACATAAAGGCGTAATAATGACTGACACAATGGCGTATTCCTAGAAAAGAGGAGAAAATCTTCTCACAGCTGGCAGAATCTACCAAATCCCGAGGCATGCGGCTGCTGCATCCATGCGATCGCCCACTTCATGCGGCCGCCCATCTTCATGCGGTTGCATCCTTATGCGGCCTCCCATCAGCATGCGGCTGCCTATCCCCATGCGGCTGCCCACCTTCATGCGGCTATTCATTCCCATGCGGTTGCCCATCTTCATGCGGCCGTACATCCTTATACGGCCCACTGCTCTGCCAAGATGTCCCAGTGGAGACACGTGGCGCTTTTTCACGACGATTGAGACATACGACAGTCTTATCTTCCTGGAATTATGGGTGCTAACGTATCCTAATAAAATTAGATTTGCTGCAATCACCATAATTGCCCAGATCAAATCAAATCAAGCAAATTGGACACGTGGTAGGCCATTACAAGTCGCGAATATTCATGGCAATCAATATTTATTGCCCATAGAGATTTAATGCAATCACATTTAAGTTTATTCGAGATGGACGGCCCAGATTAATTAACCCTCAGGCCGCCGACTTTTTAGAATGGGCAATCATTACAAACCCTAATGATGCCCCCACTCTTATAAATAGCAAGGTGCCATTCCCTTGTAAAAGCCCTCCAGATCCGGAGAGAATTAGAGAGAGAATATACAGAGATCGAAAGGACAGAGGAGCATATACAGAGAGAACAAGGAGAGCATTTCTTCATCAACGCCAAGCAGTTCTTCTCCAGAGCCAAGGCTGCACCCGATCGTCCAAGGAATAAGGCAGAGCTGTCGTCGCTTTCTCGAGCATCTATCGTCACCCTCCAGAATCTAAAATAAACAATTGTACTTAGATTGCTGTACCTAGGTTTTTGTTCCTAGGCTTTCTTTGTACGAGCGAGTTTGTATTGTGAGTCTAAGTTTAGTCCTCCTATATAAATTGTTCTGTACTTTTACAATCAATGGCAAACTGGCACATGAGACTCGGTCATGCAAACATGGATACAATTTCTAGACTATCTACAAAGAAGTTGGTACGCGGCTTACCAGACATATCTTTCAAGAAGGATACGATATATAGTGAATGTGAAAAGAACAAAGCTACCCGATCCGCTTTTAAATCCAAGAACGCTGTAAGTACCACTAGACCTTTACAACTGTTGCATATGGACTTATTTAGACCAAGTAGAATTGCTAGCCTAGGTGGTAAGTTATATGCATTTGTCATTATAGATGATTTCTCTAGATATACATGGATTTATTTTCTTGCACGCAAGAACGATGCATTATCAAAATACGTCACATTTTGTAAGAAAGTACATAATGAAAAAGGTTTCATGATTACTCGCATTCGTAGTGATTATGGCGGCGAATTTGAGAATGCAGAATTCAAGCAATTTTGTGATACATACGGTTATTTGCATGAATTCTCTTGCCCTAGGACTCCACAACAAAATGGAATTGTGGAACGTAAGAACAGGACTCTATCTGAAATGGCTAGAGTAATGTTAAACCAGTTTAATCTACCTAGATACTTTTGGGCCGAAGCTGTCAATACAGCGTGCTATATTCTCAATAGCGTTCTAATTCGACCTATATCGAAGAAGACTCCCTATGAACTATGGTTTGATAGAACACCCAATGTTTCATATTTTAAGATTTTTGGTTGTAAATGCTTTATTCTTAATACTAAAGATAATTTAAGTAAATTTGATGAAAAGGCCGATGAAGGTATATTTTTAGGTTATGCAGCAAAGAGCAAAGGATACAGAGTCTTCAACAAAAGGACCATGATCATCAAAGAATCAATCAATGTCAAGTTTGATGAGCTAAATCAACACTTAGACGATGACGACAATGAAGACATGATTACACCAAGTACAGCTACTGTAAAACCTTCACACAAAGATGCAGAACCGTCACACCAAGCACCAGCTGAATCTTTAAGGAAAGAAGCCGGAACCAGCAATCCTGAGGATACGTCAAAAGAGATGAGATTCTTGGCCGATCATCCAAAGGACTTGGTAATTGGTGAGATTACCAAGGGTGTAAGTACTCGTTCCTCTAATAAAGATATAGCTTCTTGTGTTGCTTTTGTTTTGCAGTTTGAACCCAAAAATATTAAAAAAGCATGTAGTGATAATTTTTTGTTAGATGCTATGCAAGAGGAATTAAACCAATTCGAACGGAATCAAATTTGGGAACTTGTTCCCAAGCCCATTGATCATCCGATCATTGGCACCCGTTGGGTATTCCGTAACAAACTGAACGAGAATGGTCTAGTGACTCGTAATAAGGATCGACTCGTAGCTCAAGGATACAATCAAGAAGAAGGTATCGACTACGATGAGACTTATGCTCCAGTTGCGAGATTAGAATCCATTTGCATGTTATGTGCATTTGCATGTTTTCATAATTTTAAGTTATTTCAAATGGATGTCAAAAGCGGATTTTTGAATGGTTTTATAAAACAAGAAGTTTATGTAGCTCAACCTCCCGGTTTTACTGATGTTAAAAATCCTGATTATGTTTTCAAGTTAAAGAAAGCCGTATACGGATTGAAATAAGCCCCTCGAGCTTGGTACGATCGTCTAAGCGCTTTTTTACTTGATAACGGTTTTTTAAAGGGAAAGGTTGACACTACATTGTTTATAAAGTCTTTGAATAACAACATTGTAGCATCCACTTTTTCATAGAAAGGGTATTTTAGTCATTTTAGCCATTTTGGCATTTTTGTGATTTTCTAGATATTTTGACTTGTGTTGTGCTAGCAACTAGTTTAACCTTAGTGGACATTGTATAGGAGCCTAACTATGTCTTAGAATTTATTTTTCACCAATTATAATTTATTTAGGGCTTGGGTTCAATTTAGAAGGCTTTTGGATGATTTTAAGCCTTTTTGGATGTAGCCTTTTTTAGCCTTTTGACTTGGGCCTTATTTTTACTTGAGAGAGAGTTGGCCCAAGTGAAACCCTAACCCTAGAAGCCCCCCACCTGGCCGCCCATAGTAGTACCTCCCCCTCTCTCTTTCATTTGTGAAGCATAGCCTCCACAAGTAAAACCCTAATAGATCTCCTCCTCCAAAATTCCTATTTTCTTCATCCGGAGTCCGTTTCTCCCCAAACCAACTCCGTTGCACTCGTCTTGAAGAGGAGGATCTGCTGGAGTATTATTAACGAGGAGACGGAGGCAATTGCTTGAGGGGAATCGACCGACACGACGACCGAGGGACTGTGTTTATTGAGTTTTCGACACTCAATAGGTAAACCCTTTTCTACCATAGTTAATCTAAATTTTCTTTCATTTTTGCATCCAAATAGGTGCCCTAGACATTCCCATAAAGTTTGGTTACATTTCGAGTTCGTTTGGTAGCGGTATCGGACATGTGTTGGCCCGTCAAGACACGTGTTCGACGAAATGCCGCTAAGAAACGAAACTTGTTGTTTTTCGATTCTGTCTTCATGAACATTTAGATAATATTATTTTAAGAAACTTTTGTGAAGACGGATCAGAAATTGATGTCTTTTCAGTGGCGTTACGGGCATCGGACGCACGTGCACCGATCTTGTGCACGAGGCCGTGCATGCCTTGTCGTCAGCGTGTTGTATCTCGATGCACAGATAATATTTTTGCCTGAAATTTCTTGAGCATGTGGGGGCAACCTCTGCCCACATGCTCCAAAAATTTAACGGCATCTCGTTGAGTGAACGCGGAGAAATCTGACGTGCATCGTTCAGCCCATACTGTGCGCAAGGCTGAAATTTGTCGCTGAAACGGACTTCGTACGCGCTCTCGACGCGACGAAGACCCGTTCCAGGACCTTGGATGCGTAGACCTGTACCTGGACTACCCAAGGGATCAACCCCGAGTCGTGGCATGGCCCGACGAGCGAGCCACGAAGACCAAACCGTGCGCACGAGGGCACGCAAGGGCTTGCATGTGCAGCAGGCCACGCGTGGTACGGGGCTGCGTGCATCGCCTCGGTGCGACATGTCACCGTGTTTCCATGTCCTAGACCTACCCTAGGACCCCCTAGCTATGTGCACGAGCATGGGGCTTCTCGTTGTGTGTGCGGCGCTCAATCGAGCGAGAAAGCCCGCATACGTGCACGTTGTCACACGGTATCGGGTTCTTCCGATACGCGTTCTGTGGATACAACACAGACACAATTTCGGACCCATGAGTACTCGAGCGCATCACATAGGTTGAGACCAACGTGTATGCCGAGTTTCGCGGATTTATATTGTGTATATCTCATTTTGGGTCGTTATATGAGAAATGGGTTTTCCTTTAATACAAAAATTTGAGTTTGAATGTGATATTTTGTTTTCGAGGAATTTAAGTTGTAAAATCTGAGTTTTTAGTATGTATATGAGGTTTTGGACTTGTGAGAACCAACTCTTGGATTTAGTTCATATTTTTCTATCAATTGTGAGCACATGTATTTTTTTTCCTATCTAGCTAGGTATATATGTAATTGTATATATAAGTAAGACTTCTTTGAAACCCATTGCAAGCATATGTGTTGAGAATGGATTGAAGGGAATTAATCCCAGATTTTGATTTATTAAAACTATTTCAAACCATGTGTCATTTCTTCCAAATGAGCATATGTATGTATATATATATAGTTTTCCTATTTTGTTTGTATGTATATGAGTGTATATTGAAATGAGGCATACCATGGTTGTGTTTTGAGCTTTTAATCTCAGTTTTGATACACCACAGTAACCTACAGTTATCACACACACATACACACAACCATTTGTCAAGAATTTAGAGTAAGTAGGTATGTGTTGTAAATACATGTGTATGTATATATACCTATGTGTGTATAGTTTGTATGCTTGAGAACCCATCCTAGAGTAGATCATGGTTATGGTTGTAACCATAGGAGTCCTAGGACAGATTTGGTTTGTCATTGTGAGCCTAGTTTAGTCGAATTGACGGACAAGTTGACCAAGTTGACAAAAGTCAACTTTGGGTCAAACTTGATCCAATTCAACCCAAACGAACTTAAAATGACCTAGAAACTTGTGTATAACCTAAAAATTAGTAAACAGACTAGTTGACCAATGTTTGACCAGGTTTGACCAGCGTTGACCAGGTTTTACCAGAGTTGACCAAGGGTTGACTTTGACCAAAAGGAACCTAGAAGCATGTAGTCTTGTATTGTAGCTATTTTCTTTGATATTTTAGAATTGGTTGTGACATGTGTATACTTTAAATAGGTTTATATTGCCCCGGTTTAGCTACACTTCATCATCAGCAGTTCAGTTTGTCAGGCGAGTATATTCTCTGATCTTTTCATACTTGTTTGGATATCTTCTCTTGTTATAGACTAGTATACTTGATGCTGACACAATGTTCACACGGATTAGTACCCTATGGATCTTTTCATGCGATATTATCCCCTCGGATACATCGAGTATATCATGTTCATGTACTTTATCGTGTTCATCATGTACTCCATGTATTCATATTTATCCTTGTACACTCATATGTTATTCATGTACACTCATGACCATATGAGCTCCATGTATAAAAGTAGTTGTTATTCATGTGCAATAACATATCATGTCTTGATCCTTGTGTATTGATTGGGGGCAGGAAAAGTGTAGTTGGTTATGTGATCATTATCCCCAGTAGATATTCTTGTGCAACTCCATAGTTTATCCATGTGCAACCCAACCTGTTTATATAACCAATTTATGCTCTAAATCACGTAGATAGTTACATTTCTCTATTTATCATATTTATATCTAGTCTTGATATTATCTTTCTTATTGATTTTCTTTACAGCATTTCATTTATAATTTTCTATAGCTTACTTTATATGTCCAATCCTGATATGATCTGTTATGAAAGATATGTGCTCATTCCGTCCTGATTGGATATGTTGAAAATTTTACTGGTGATGATGAGGAGTTCTGCCCTACTTATTATGGCACTGCCTTAGGTGACACTGGAGACGTGGACCCTCAGGAGGATCCAGCAGTCGCTGAGGACTTTCCTATAGTCGAGCTGAGAATTTAGTATCTTATTGTCTATTTATTTGATACATTATGAGTTGTACTTTGATATTTTGTTCTGGTGGTTTACACCAAGACTTTTATTATATCTGTGACTCTCTTGAGATTTATTCTTCTATTCCATCTTAGTTGTTGTGATTGAGTTACTTATTATTTATTCTCCATTCGGAGCATATTCTAGATTGTGTTAGATATTGTGACCCAGGACAGCGTTCTACCACCGACACTGCGGCGTAGGCTGGACGTACTTCACTTCTCGTGTCCTTTTACTGGGTGCGGGTCGTGACACGTTTTTAGTGGTGGCCCATGCAGGTCTAGTTCTGAGTTACATCTTAGTCCGTAGTGGTATTCGAACTAGAGTATCACTACAACATGTAGTAGGATATAAGATATAAGTTTAGGTACTCAATCACATTAGGAAAACTCTTATCAAATAATTGCTATTAATTGCCCTTTAACTTTGATGATTTCGCTTCTTTTTCAGTAATTGATTCCTTGTTTGATCTGCCTTCAGGATGGTGGAGACACGATCGAAGCGCTCTGGTCTTAGGGATACTACTGAGAGGTCTGCCACTTCTCGTTCGACTCAGCAGGACCCAGGGACCACAGTGCCTCTTGTTCTAGCTCATGTGGGCCCGTCCGCAACTTTTGGGGGTTCTCCTCCACCGGTTCCGAGGACTATCCCAGGAGTTCAGGTGATGCTACCACCACCGCCCCAAGGGACAGTTGATGTGGCACAGTTCTTCGCCTTCATGCAGCAGATGATGGAGACGCAGCGACGCCAGGCAGAGGACATGAGGTAGGGCATTGATAATGTCCATCAGTTAGCGATGGTGGCAATGGAGAAGGTGGCTGCCCAACCCCAAGAAGGGCAGATTCAGCCATCCAGCCGAGGACCCCAGGTATTCAGGATTTCCAGAAGATGAGGCCGCGAGACTTCAAGGGTACCGAAGGTATCCTATATGCCGACGACTAGATCAAGCATATAGAGGAGATCTTTCGTCTCGCAGAGATACTAGCTAGACTCCAGGTGGAAGCCGCAGGCAGTCAGATGCAGGACCTTGCCCGCTCTTGGTACCAGACCGACCCCAGGGTTGGTACTACAGGGCAAACATGGAAGGCTTTTAAGAAGCTTTTTAAGGAGAAGTTCTTCTCCGACACTGCACTTGGCGCGTTGGAGACGCAGTTTGGGAACCTGGTTCAGGGGAACCAGACAATAGAGGAGTACGCCGGAGAGTTCTTTCGCCTGGGCAGATTTATGGAGGGCCTTAGTGAGACAGCGAAGGCTAGGAGGTTCAGGAAGGGCTTGGTTAAAGAAGTCAAGTCCTTAACCAAGAGCAACAGGAATGCTACATTCGAGGAAATTTTGATAGGAGCTATGGCAGCGGAGGATGATCTGGAGCTAAAGTAGAAGCGAGGTCGTAATTCATATGCAGCCGGTAGCAGTGGAGGACCGGCCAAGAAGCCCTATTTTCTGTAGCAGTATCAGCAGAGGCCTTTCCAGCAGCAACATAGGACGTTTCAGCAGGTACAACAAGGACAGGGTCAGCATGCACCGAGATAGCAGCAGGCCACCATTTGTGACTTCTGTAAGAAGCCAGGACACAGGTGGAGTGAGTGCAGGAAGAGGCTAGGCAAGTGCCTACTCTGCGGTTCATCGGAGCATCAGTTAAGGGAGTGTCCTGAGGCTTTCGGTCGTAAAGGACAGGGAGCAGGAACCAAGGCTCCAGTAGAGCAGCAGAGGGGACCATTGCCGACTCAGCAGCAGAAGTTTGTCCAGCACCAGCAGCAGACTAGAGGAGGCCAGCAAGGACGAGCTTTCGCCATGGCAGTGGAGGATACCGAGGCAGTAGGTGATCTGATTGCAGGTTCTGTTCTTATCGACTCTTTTCTCATATTCGCATTATTTGATTCGGGTCCTTCCCATAGCTTTGTGTCTGTATCATTTGCCATTAGACACCAGCTTTCTTTTGAACCTTTGCCTAGGACTTGTAAAATTACGACTGGGGGTGGTATTATCCTCGTCCGTGATGTTTGTAAGGATCGGAGAGTAGTTTTGGGAGGTTGAGAATTGGATGTGAGTCTGCTCGTAATGCCATTACCGAACTACGATATTGTACTCGGCATGGATTGGTTAAGCATGCACCATACCAGTATAGATTGTCGCGGTGGTAGAGTTCCTTTTAGCATGCCTGGAGAGCCAGAGTTCGAGTTCACCAGGCGGGAGTTAGAGCAGAGCAGCGGAGTTTTCTGCAGAGTTTCAGCAGAGAAACAAAGCGTGCCACATCCTCTGATAGCAGAGTTTATGGATGTATTTCCGGAGGAGTTGCCAGGGTTGCCTCCGGACAGGGATATGGTGTTCTCTATAGACTTGGTACCCGGCGTAGAGCCGATATCTCAGCATGTCTATAGAGTGAACAACAGTGAGCTCGTAGAGTTAAAAAAGCAGGTGGATGAGTTGCAGGATAAGGGCTTCATCCGATCGAGTTCTTCACCATGGGGTACGCCAATACTCTTTATATCGAAGAAGGATGGGTTGGTACGGATGTGTATCGACTACAGGGCACTCAACAGCCTCACGATCAAGAACAAGTACCCGTTGCCGAGGATCGATGAACTGTTCGATCAGTTGAACGGAGCGAAGGTATTTTCCAAAATTGATCCGAGGTCAGGTTATCATCAGGTGAAGGTAAAGAAGGAGGATATTTCGAAGACAGTTTCAGGACTCGGTATGGCCAGTTTGAGTTCAGGGTAATGCCGTTTGGGTTAATAACGCCCCGACGGTGTTCATGAACTTGATGAACAAGGAGTTCCACCAGTACTTGGACAAGTATGTGGTGGTGTTCATCGATGACATGTTTGTGTATTCGAAGACCCCAGAGGAGCATGAGGAGCATTTGAGAGTGGTTCTAAAGACACTCAGAAAGGAGCAGCTTTACGGCAAGCTCTCGAAGTGTGAGTTCTTCTTGGATCAAGTTGATTTTCTAGGCCATGTTGTGACCGGAGATGGGATCTCAGTCGACCCGAAGAAGATCAGAGCAGTCGAGACGTGGACAGCATCGAGTTCAGTTGCAGAGATCAGAAGCTTTCTGGGATTGGCAGGATACTACAGGAGGTTTGTTCAGGATTTCTTCCGAATTGTAGAGCCATTAACTAGGCTGACCCGGAAGGACGCAAAGTTTGTCTGGTCAGAGGAGTATCAGGTTGCTTTTGATGAGCTGAAGAAGCTACTGATGACAGCCCCGATTTTGACATTGCCATCAGGATCAGGCGGGTTCACTATCTATAGTGACGCCACATGAAAGGGTTTTGGTTGTGTCTTACAGTAGCATGGGAAGGTGATTGCCTATGCATCCAGGCAGTTATGTCCGCAATTGAAGAACTACCCTACCCATGATTTGGAGTTGGCGGTAGTTATATTTGCTTTAAAGCTGTGGAAGCACTATCTATACGGAGAGCGTGTGGATATCTTCACCGACCACAAGAGCTTGAAGTATGTGTTTACACAGAAAGAGCTCAACATGAGGCAGCACAGATGGTTGGAGTTGATGAAGGACTTCGATATTTTATTGCAGTACCATCCAGCGAAGGCCAACGTGGTTGCCGATGCCTTGAGTAGGTATCCGGAAGCTATGTGCTTGACGATGGATCGTCACTTATTAGCAGATTTGGAGAGCTTAGGGATCTAATTGATCGTACCAGGAGTTCAGATGCAGATGTGGGGCCTTCAGATTCGGTCAGACTTGATGGAGAGGATCAAGTCAGCTCAGTTGACGCACGGTTCGAGCAGGATTGGTGGATGAGGAGTTCGTCATTACAGAGGACGGCACATTGACGCACGGTTCCAGACTGTGTGTGCCTAACGGAGAGCTTCGGTAGTAGGTCATGCAGGAGGCCCATCGCTTCCAGTATACTATGCATCCAGGTGCCAAAAAGATGTATAGAGATTTGAAAGAGCATGTATGGTTGTATGGGATGAAGCGGGAAGTAGCACGCTTCGTAGCCAGGTGTCTAGTCTGTCAGCAGGTTAAGTCGGAGAGGCAGAGGCCAGGAGGACTGTTACAGCTATTGCCCATTCCGGAGTGGAAGTGGGAGCACATCATGATGGATTTTGTTTCTGGATTGCCGCGTTCATCCGGAGGGAAAGACGCAATTTGTGTCATCGTAGACATGTTGACCAAATCGGCCCACTTTTTGCCATTTAAAGTGGGGACGTCTACTGAGAAGCTAGCGGAGATGTATATGCGGCAGATTATCAGAATATACGGAGTTCCGGTGAGTATTGTCTCGGATCGGGATAGTCGCTTTACTTTCCATTTCTGGCGGGGTCTGCAGACTAGTTTGGGTACTCAGCTCAAATTCAGTACTGCATACCACCCTCAGACGGACGGACAGTCGGAGAGGACTATTCAGACTCTCGAGGATATGCTGCGGACTTGTGTTCTAGATTTTGGAGGATCCTGGGAGGATCACCTGCACTTGGTGGAGTTTGCATACAACAGTTACCAGGCCAGCATTGGTATGTCACCATTCGAGGCGTTGTACGGGCATAGATGTCGTACTCCCTTGTCTTGGGATGACGTTGGAGAATGAGCTTTATTGGGACCTGAGATGGTTATTGACGCAGCCGAGAAGGTAAAGCTCATCAGAGATCGACTTCATGCGACGTAGGACAGACAGCGGCATAGGGCCGACAGCCACCGGAGACCTTTGCAGTTTTAGGTATAGCTTAGACTTAGGATTAGAATTTTGTTGTTTGTGATTTTGTTGTTTGTGATTTTGTTGTTTGTGATTTTGTTGATCATGTGATTGTTTTTAGTTAAATTGAGACCATGCTTGTGCTAGGTTGGAGATATAGTATTCTTGAGGATTTTACCGACTCGAAGCACTATTCGTTTCGGTGGAGGAGGGAAGCTTAGCCTATGCTATGTCGGACCTTTCGATATCAGCGGAAGAGTCGATGATGTGTCATACAGACTGGACTTGCCCCCTTTCTTAGGAAGAGTCCACAATGGACTTGCCCCCTTTCTTAGCCTACACAATGTTCACAGCGGAAGAGTCGATGACGTGTCATACACACGTCCCACTACGGCAATACAACTGCGATACGTGAAACGCATTGTGGACTCTCACTAAGAAAGGGGGCAAGTCCAGTCTGTATGACACGTCATCGACTCTTCCGCTGATAACGAAAGGTCCGACATAGCGTAGGCTAAGCTTCCCTCCTCCACCGAAACGAATAGTGCCTCGAGTCGGTAAAATCCTCAAGAATACCATATCTCCAACCTAGCACAAGTATGGTCTCAATTTAACTAAAAATAATCACATGATCAACAAAATCACAAATAACAAAATTCTAATCCTAAATCTAAGCTATACCTCAAACTGTAAAGGTCTCCGGTGGCTGTCGGTCCAATGCCGCTGTCTGTCCTACGCCGTACGAAGTCGATCTCTGATGAGATTTACCTTCTCGACTGCGTCAAAAACCATCTCAGGTCCCAATAAAGCTCGTTCTCCAACGTCATCCCAAGATAAGGGAGTACGACATCTACGCCCGTACAACGCCTCGAATGGTGACATACCATTGATGGCCTGGTAACTGTTGTATGCAAACTCCACCAAGTGCAGGTGATCCTCCCAGGATCCTCCAAAATCTAGAACACAAGTCTGCAGCATATCCTCGAGAGTCTGAATAGTCCTTTTCGACTGTCCGTCCGTCTGAGGGTGGTATGTAGTACTGAATTTGAGCTGAGTACCCAAACTAGTCTGCAGACTCTGCCAGAAATGGAAAGTAAAGCGACTATCCCGATCCGAGATAATGCTCACCGGAACTCCGTGTATCCTGACAATCTGCCGCATATACATCTCCGCTAGCTTCTCAGTAGACGTCCCCACTTTAAATGGCAAAAAATGGGCCGATTTGGTCAACATGTCTACGATGACACAAATCGCGTCTTTCCCTCCGGGTGAACGCGGTAATCCAGAAACAAAATCTATAATGATGTGCTCTCACTTCCACTCTGGAATGGACAATAGCTGCAACAGTCCTCCTGGCCTCTGCCTCTCTGCCTTAACCTGCTGACAGACTAGACACCTGGCTACGAAGCGTGCTACTTCCCCCTTCATCCCATACCACCATACATGCTCTTTCAAATCTCTATACATCTTTTTGGCACCTGGATGCATAGTGTACTAGGAGCGATGGGCCTCCTGCATGACCTGCTACCGAAGCTCTCCGCTAGACACACACAGTCTGGAACCGTGCGTCAATGTGCCATCCTCTGTAATGACAAACTCCTCATCCACCAATCCTGCTCGAACCTGCTATCGGGTATGTATATATACCTATGTGTTGTAAATACATGTGTTTGTATATATACCTATGTGTGTATAGTTTGTATGCTTGAGAACCCATCCTAGAATAGATCATGGTTGTGGTTGTAACCATAGGAGTCCTAGGACATATTTGGTTTGTCATTGTGAGCCTAGTTTAGTCTAATTGACCGACAAGTTGACCAAGTTGACAAAAGTCAACTTTGGGTCAAACTTGATCCAATTCAACTCAAACGAACTTAAAATGACCTAGAAACTTGTGTATAACCTAAAAATTAGTAAACGGACTAGTTGACCAATGTTTGACCAGGTTTGACCAGCGCTGACCAGGTTTGACCAGAGTTGACCAAGGGTTTACTTTGACCAAAAAGAACCTAGAAGCATGTAGTCTTGCATTGTAGTTGTTTCCTTTGATATTTTAGACTTGGTTGTGACATGTGTATACTTTAAATAGGTTTATATTGCCCCATTTTAGCTACACTTCATCATCAGCAGTTCAGTTTGCCAGGTGAGTACATTCTCTGATCTTTTCATACTTGTTTGGATATGTTCTTTTGTTATAGACTAGTATACTCTGATGCTGACACGATGTTCACACGGATTAGTACCCTATGGATCTTTTCATGCGATGTTATCCCCTCGGATACATCGAGTATATCATATTTATGTACTTTATCGTGTTCATCATGTACTCCATGTATTCATATTTATCCATGTACACTCATATGTCATTCATGTACACTCATGACCATATGAGCTCCATGTATAAAAGTAGTTGTTATTTATGTGCAATAACATATCATGTCTTGATCTTTGTGTATTGATTGGGGGTAGGGAGAGAGTAGTTGGTTATGTGATCATTATCTCCAGTAGATATTCATGTGCAACTCCATAGTTTATCCATGTGCAACCCAACCTGTTTACATAACCAATTTATGCTATAAATCACGTAGATAGTTACATTTCTCCATTTATCATATTTATATCTAGTCTTGATATTCTCTCTCTTGTTGATTTTCTTTACAGCATTTTATGTATAATTTTCTATAGCTTGCTTTATATGTCCAATCCTGATATGATCTGTTGTGAGAGATATGTGGTCGTTCCATCCTGATTGGACATGTTGAAAAGTTTATAGGTGATGATGAGGAGTTCTGTCCTACTTATTATGGCACTGGCTTAGGTAACACTAGTGACATGGACCCTTAGGAGGATCCAGCAGTCGCTGAGGACTTGCCCATAGTCTAGCTGAGACTTTAGTATCTTATTGTCTATTTATTTGAGACATTATGAGTTGTACTTTTAGATTTTGTTCTGGTGGTTTACACCAAGACTTTTATTATATCTGTGACTCTCTTGAGATTTATTCTTCTATTCCATCTTAGTTGTTGTGATTGAGTTACTTATTATTTATTCTGCATTCGGAGCATATTCTAGACTGTGTTAGAAATTGTGACCCAGGACAGCGTTCTACTGCCGATACTGCGGCGTAGGCTGGACGTACTTCACTTCTCATGCCCTTTCACTCGGTGCGGGTCATGACAAGCATTCTTTAGATTCAAGTCTATGTAGATGATACCATTTTTGGATCTACTGATGAATCTCTTTATTAAGAATTTTCAAAGTGTATACAGAATGAGTTTGAGATGAGCATGATAGGAGAGCTGAAATTCTTTCTCGGACTGCAAATCAAACAAACCAACAATAGGACGTTCATAAATCAAGCAAAGTATACGAAGGATCTATTAATAAAGTTTGACCAGGAAGCAGTCAAGCCACTTAGCACTCCAATGGCTACTTCAACCAAGCTTGATACTGATGAACAAGGCAAACCCGTCGACATACGTAAGTATCGAGGTATGATCGGTAGCTTACTGTATTTAACTGCTAGTCGACCAGACATTATGTTTAGTGTTTGCTTGTGTGCACGTTTTCAAGCTAATTCTAAGGAATCACATCTATGCGCAGTTAAGCGTATCTTTCGATACCTTAAAGGCACTTCTTCTGTCGGCTTATGATATGCCAAAACCACGTCATTTGACCTAACCGGTTATTCTGATGCTGATTTTTTTGGATGCAAAGTAGATAGAAAAAGTACCAGCGGCACCTATCATTTCCTAGGAAAAGCTCTAGTCTCTTGGTTTAGCAAAAAGTAAAATTCTGTCGCATAATCAACAACCGAGGCTTAGTATATCGCCACAGGATGTTATTGTGCACAAGTTTTGTGGATGAAGCAAACTTTAGAAGACTATGGATTGCATTTTACACATATACCCATTTTATGTGATAACACTAGTTCTATTAATTTGACTAAGAATCCAGTATATCACTCTCGTACTAAGCATATCGAGATTCGACATCACTTTCTTAGAGATCATCAACAAAATAGAGATATACCTTGTATACAGAGACACACAGAATCAATTAGCTGACATTCTCACAAAACCTCAAGCGGAAGATCGTTTCAATTATTTACGTCGAGAATTAGAAATTTTAGATGTCAATAATATTAATTAATTTTGTTTTATTAATTAATTTATTCAATACTCAATAACTATTTTCGAGACAAGCCTAAAAAGAGTCTGTCTGTCACCACGACTACGGTCGAAGCAAAGCAATATTTAAGAGTTCTCCGGTGAACCTCCGTTAGCTGGGACAGTACTCCTACAGCTAATCTGGAATAGAGACTGAGTAAAGAATATTAATTTAAAAAATAATATTAATTATATTACTTGAAATTTAAAATTACTAAACTCTGAATTGAACATTTGAAACGAATTGATGAAAAAGATGTGGCCCAACAAATTTATATATATATATATATATATATATATATATAGCCAGGCAACCCTTTGGCGAATTCGGCCCGAGTTCGGTCCGAATTCGGCCAGAGTTCGGCTGGGTGTATGTACATATCAGTCAGAACCCGAGTCCCCCATCTTCTTCATTCTTCCAAAACCACATCAACAGCAGCAGCCATGCCTCAAAATCCCTAGTTCTTCTCCACCTTCTTTCTTCCAATCTACGTGGAGATCTTTGTCCAAAATTTGGATTCGTGCGGAGAATCTCGTCCTCTACAGCATACCTGATTCTCGGAAGGTATAATTCTTTCTCTCCTCCACTTTCAAATTTTTCGGGTTTCTAGTTTTTCGGATAGAATGCCTAAAGGATTCAATCCTTTCAAGAAGAAGAAGATCCATGCCAGTGAAAAGGCATCGTCTTCTGATCCACAAACGGATTCCCTCTTTTCTCCTGTCCAATCGGATGATAGTGCATCGGACGAGTTTTATTTCAAAACTCCCGACCAAGCCTTACTTTGGTATGTCGACTTTATTATGCGTACTATATGTACCGGATCTCCGATCAAATGGACTGTATTTTTGGACCACCGTCCTTACTTTGAGGCATTAGGGTTACATCACGTTGCTACTTTACAATTCCCTATAGCTACTAATGCCATTAGACTGTTTTACTGTAATTTCGTGTTAGACACTTTTACCGTGAGAACTCGTGTCGGCGGGATAGATATCGAGTTCAATGATGAATTGCTAGCGGAAATCCTTGGTTTTCCAAACGAAGGTGCCCCGCTCGATGACATTACTGATTTCGATTTCCTCGATGGTATGACTCTTGTTAGTTTTAAGAATGAGCTTTGTGCACCTGCATATGCTCGTCATAGAAAGTTTAAGGCCAATAACTTGAACTTGTTTAACTACGAATTACATCGCATCATCTATTCTACATTACTTTCAAAATCCACTTCAAAAGATGATGTCACTGCACTTGAGCTTTCTACTTTATATCACATTCTTAAGGGGATTCCTTTTTCTGTCCCTAAGACTATCATTCAGATTATGGGTAGATGTCGCGGAAGAGATCGCAACCTCTCTTATGCGATGATCATCCCACGCAACTTTTAGAGATTTGATATTGATCTATCCACTTATGCTCTGGACCATGAGCCCAAGTTTCTCAAGCTTTCTCGTCACAGCATTGCCACTGCTCCTTCACCTACTGCACCTGCTCCTCCAGCACCTACTCCTACAGTACCTGGTCCTCCTCAGTCTTACCCTATGACTTTTGAGGGTATTCACCAGCATCTATCAGATCTACAGACATTCTTCGTTGACACTTCCAAGGAACATGAGTTCCATGATGTGACTCGGTTTCAGGCTATTGCCAACTCCTTCGCCGATCTGAGATTTGCACAGACGGGTCACTCTGTTAGCTCTCTTCCTCGAGACCCTTCTGTATCTGGCTGCCGCATTGACGATGAGGCGGTCCACTCTCTGTTCCAGCTAGGGAACGTGTACGATTGGTATCATACTTTTGGTGCTACTCCACATACTTCTGGAGCTGGCACTTCTGGAGCTGGTCCGTCTGGACATGCTGGCTCTGCAGCCCATGATGATGAGGATGAGGATGATGATTTTTGAGATGTTACCTTTTTAGACTGTCTATTTTGTCTTATGTTTACTTGGAAATGCTCCGACATTCCAAGATATTATCAGTACTCTTTATTTTAGATATGATTTGTGATTTTGATAGACATATGTTTTTATGCCTCAGTTTGGCATCAGTTTAGTTTATTATTCAGTACTCTATTTGTTTTCAGCTTTATTATAGCATTATCTTTCTTTATGCTTCCATATAAACTACCTGTGACAAATACCATGCCTATGTTGTTTATACCATTTATGCTTATCTTATAACATGTTTATACCATGCCTGTGATGAATGTTTTTATATATTTTTCTTGTGTTTCTTCACTGCTTGTTACTTATGCATTTATTGCGGGGGAGCTTTCTTTCTTGCAATTATTTTGCTACGTGACAACGGGGGAGAAATAGGATCTAACATCTTCATGGATACAGGTTATGAATAATTTTTCATTTACATTTCGGTACACTCTTGAATTGATCAAAACCAAGATGTTATATCGGCAAGGTTTGTCAATTATCAAAATGGGGGAGATTTTTGGCCCATTGGTCATGGTCAAACTTGATTTTAATAATTGATCAAACTCTGTCTCCATATATGAATCATTCAGATGTTTACTAACGACGTTTTGGACACTGATCAAAGATGGATATCTACTATGTTCAAGACCGAAGCTGTTTGCCACTCAAGAATGTATTTTATTAGATCAACGTAATTTTTATTTTTATTAAGTCTAGGAATACGTTGTACACCAAGTCGTACTGGTAAATAGGCTATCCAAAATCGGTTTTCAAAACTGACCAATCTTTTTAAAATGACCTATATTTTTGAAAAAATATCTATTTTACAAAAAGCTTCTGAAGGATTTTCAAAAAGCAAAATATTTATTTTTCACAAAATCAACTAACCAAACCCTGACAGAACTCGGCCAGAGTTCGGCCAGAGTTCGGCCAAGTTGAACGTTATATGAACGTTTGATTTTGAACTAGGTCTTCCT
Source organism: Iris pallida (assembly GCA_029216955.1). NCBI lineage: Eukaryota > Viridiplantae > Streptophyta > Magnoliopsida > Asparagales > Iridaceae > Iris > Iris pallida. The sequence goes on from JANAVB010000195.1 coordinate 1,073,586, forward strand.
TCAGTTGCGGTTGGTTAAAAAGAATTCTGTCCGAATTCTGCCCGAATTCTGTCAGAGTTCTGTCTTTGGAAAAACTATAAATAGAGAAGGATTTCGATCATTTCAAATCACCAATTCACTTTCAATCTCTTCTCTTCTAAAGCTTACATTTCTTCCAAAGAGTTCTAAAAAGCTTTCATTTTCAAATCCTAAGCCAGTTACAATCCTCTAGTCGATTTGCCAGTACGGTGCGGTCTAGAAGTTTCAGAGCGATTGTAATCAAAGGCTTGATTGAAGATTAACTCTTCACAATTAAAGTTGGTCGAGTTCTTCGTATCAAAGCTCGCGTCTGTAGAAGTTGCAAGGACTTTGTATGAAAACTTGCGGGATTTTCGGATAGTGGATTCAACTGGAAGCTAAAGTTCTTCTGACTGGACTAGTCCTGACAAGAGGGAAACCAGTATAAATTTTGGTGTTTGCATTAGCCTTCTGATCTCTTTTTCATTTACAGTTATTTATTTTTGTGATTATCATTATATCTGTGATCTAACAGTTGACAAGTTTTAATTAGCAATATTCCGCTGCCTACTCTATTCACCCCCCTCTAGAGTATTCTGTTTTACGATTTCGTTCCTACAATATCCTGATCGATCTTACATTTATATTTTGTAGACTCAATAAAAGTAAAATACAGAAGAAATATAAAAATACTCGATCTGGATTATGATACAATTGCTTTTGGATGATGACTCGAATGCTCTTGGTAGACGCAGGATATAGACGTAGTACGTTCTTTGATATTGATTTCAGTGACCTGTAACATTAGCAGAAGTGCGTATATTTTTGCGTATCGACTTAACTTGTCATTAATTATAAAAATCAGGTGTGACCATTTAGGCAATGGGCCAACAATCTCTTCCTTTTTGATAATTGACAAACTTGAGTCTATACCAAAATATAATTAAAATGTAATGTAACTTTGAAATAATATACCTGACTTGTTCATTGATTGAAATTTTTCGTTTGAAATATTTTTGTATTGCTCTTCTCCTTCTTTGTCATGTATGTAAAATGAGTAGCTTCCTCGTAGTGTACGAAACCAACAATTTAACACAGACAAGGAAAAAAAGAGTAATATCCACGATACACAAGTCACAACATAGTAGAACTAGCAGCAACAGTGGAATAAACTGAAAAAACTCACATAGCTTGAAATAAAACTGAAAAGAAGTACAGCATAAATGCATAAAAGTTATAACTGAAAGAGTTTATGACTGCTAAAAACTACTAATAAAAATTCCAACTATGAAAGTTTGGACTGCTACAAAGTGCAACTACATAGATCATCACTAGCAAAAAAAGCTCAAAACTCTAAACTGGAAGCCCAAATCACATCTGAGCATCATCATCATCGGCTGGAGCAGGTGGCTGAGGATCGAAATAGGGAGTAGTCGGATCAAAGTATCCAAAAGTGGTCGGATCATCGAACCTCGGTCCATCAAATCTAGGATGATTGATCATCGGATTAGAAGTAGTAGGGTGATGCGCCAGACTCCAGCACAGATCAGCAATGCTGTTCCTCAATACCTTAGCCTGTAAGGTATGACGGAACTCAGCATCGACATAACTTTGATGACATTGTCCAGAGAGAGTGACAAAATCATCAAATCGCAGATAAAACTGTGGATCAAATCCTAGAGCAGGAGCAGCAGAAGTAGGGGCATGAGCGTCTGGATCAGCCTGAGCCTCAGCAGAGCAGCATTGGAAGGAAGTGGAGGTAGAGGATATTTCCTAGATCTAGTCAGCTCAGAAGATGATAAAGAAATAAGACACAATGCAAGGTTGATCTCAATTATCCTAAAGATAGCTGCTAGATACATGGGGTACGGAAGTTTATGCCCCACTCGCCTACAACCAATCATCTAAGCCATGAAGGTCTTGGGGACATAGAAAGGAACACCGAAGTAAATGTGGTACATGAAAGACATCTCAAGAAAGGTAATCTTATCGGTGGATCCCTTTTTAGGAAGCAAGGCAGAATATATAAAACGATGCAACTCATAAAAGTTCCGATTAAGGTACTTTGTGTATAACCTACCACTGCGAGGAATAGGGTTTGGATGACACATTGCAATATTAAAGGACTCAAGGTTCATGTCTTCGGAAAATTGGACTTTATGAATGTCAACGCCTCGCCGATATCCGGCATATGGAAGTACTCACTGAGTTAAGTCGAGTTGAATTCAATTTCATGTCCGGCGACACAAGAATAGATACTACCATCGGGTTTGACTTGCTTGTTGCAGTATGTCACGACCCGCACCCATTTTTTTTAAATGGATACGAGACGTGTCCAAGCCAGCCTACGCCGCAGTGTCGGCGGTAGAACGCTATCACGGCCATGAAGATCAAAATCACAAATAATGCTCATTCACGTAATTAATTTAACTTATAATATTCACAAGTTTTACATTTGCAGAAAAATATAAACTTGTACAAATATTTGAATGATTACAACTCCACTATCAAGCTAGTCTCTAGGCTCTAGTCTGCAAGTATTCCCGTCACTCCCCAAGCTAAGTGAATCCACGGCTAACCTGAAAAATGTTGGTTTTCAGTCAGGAATGGAACGAGCACAATTCACTGAATGCAATTTCAAATAAAGAAAATGACTATACAACAGAGGTTAGACATCAATTACATGTTTTTGAAAATAAACAGGAAATACGGAAAACCAATAGCAACTAAATAGACACAAAATACTTTTCCCAACTGTTAGAAGTACTTTTGATATGTGATCAGTCTGGGACACTACACCACACGGTCTACGAGGTCTACTTGCATGAAAAATAAGCACTGTCTACGAGGTCTACTTGCATGAAAAATAAGCACTATCTACGAGGTCTACTTGCAGAAAAATAAGCACTATCTACGATGTCTACTTGCAAAAAAATAAGCACTGTCTACGATGTCTACTTGCAGAAAAATAAGCACTGTCTATGAGGTCTACTGCACAAAAATAACCACTGTCTACAGTCGGATCACACATCCTTGGTACTTCTCATTCCCGACTCAACAATTTATAATAGAGTATAAAAATCACATAACCAATGGCCAATCAATGAAATATAATACAGATCAATATCGAAATGCAGACAATAAACTGTAGTCGACTGTGGTCCTTTGCTGGTAAAACCGACAATCCGAACTACTCGGTGTGCCACAATAGTCAAAACTCGTACAACAATCCCCAGATGCTGAAATAAATATTACCAATGTTCTCAGAATAGTCAAATTAGCTAGGATTGCTTGTCCTTAAGTCCAATTCTGGACACAGGGGCAAAATAGTAATTTTGGGTCAAAACGGTATCCGCCGTTGGATCCGCTTTGCACCAAAAAATGTGCCAGGGTCAATGGTCTCTAAAGTCATCAAACTACATGTCTACGGATTCGTTTTGACGATACGAACCCAACCGTATGTCCAGAGTTGGATTTCGGCGGCCCGTGCACAAAATCGCCCGTTGAGTTGGACCGTGGGGCCCGCAAAACGGCGATCCAATCAACTGTCTCAGAATCGAACCAAACTTGGCATACAGGACCAGAAAAACGATACGGTCCTGTTGGCGCAAGTTTCGTCTCGATTTGACGAGCGTACACGAAGTAATTGGAGAATTTGCAAAAGGGCCGATACGGTGAATTTTGACGGATACGCATCAAATTCGTCGCGCACACACGACCAATTTGAATTCCGTCAAAGCCCACACGACCCCGAAGCCGTTACGCAGCTTTCGATGCTTTCGATTCGCGACCACGTTGCCCGGATTGGCGGGACGCATGTCGTATCGAGAGAATTTCTAAATTTTCTAATATTTTAAAACAGGTTTTTTGCCAATTTGGAAATACGATTTCTTGACATACCGTCGTCGAAATCGACTTCCGCAACTTGGGTTGCAGAGACCTATAGGTTTTCTAGGACTGACTTCAAATAGATTTCTAATTATCGCTACGGCTTGTCAGCAATTTGCCTTCAAATATGGGTGTTTGGACTGTTACATGTGTCCTGTTTTAACAGGTTTTTTGATGATTTCAACTCGATTTCTCTCGAGTTTCGTGTCACTATAATTTAAACTATTTAATTGGGATTAAAGAGGGTTATAACAGGATCATACCAGAGTTTATGGAACTCAAAACGATCAAACGATCGTGGAGATATCTCGATCCGAAACTCGCTCTTCGCTTTGCAATTGTTGCTGTGGAGTCAGCACGCCTGTGCGCGGTTTGGCCGACGGCGGCTCTCTGGCCAGCGGTGGCGCGATGGGGCGGCGCACTCAGACCCATGGGTGTTCGCTGGGAGATTGCATGTGTAATGCCCCAGTCCCAAATACTTGAAACTAGATACGTATCATGCCAGCTGTATACATACGAGCAAATATACGGTTCGTATGTATACATAAGCTGTAAAATGTAGAAAGCCAGGACACTAAATCTCATCTACAAAGTTAAATAATGATATAAAGTAAATTTGAGTTTGTCAAGTACACAATAGTTGGGCGGAGACAAAGTCCACTACCAACCAAATTAAATATGAAAAAATATACAAGGAAGGAATTTAACAAACGAGAGCAATGGCGAGTCCAAGAGCAATCATCACGAAGGAAGGAATGGCCTTAGCTAGAGCACCTGCAAGAAATCACGAAACGCAAACCAGGTCCTCAGAGGGACGTAACAAGACACAAAATATCATACCGATAAACTGAATAAATAAGCTCAACAGGAAAGTATGCATGAGTAAAGGTTCCTAACCATCCTATGTGATATGCATTTTGAGGACAACGTTCTACGTAGGGGCTGTAACGGATTCACGCAAGCAAGTAATAGAAAGTGGACAGCAAGTAGCGCTCATCCGAGACGCTATCGACCTGGGCAGAAGGTAGTGCTCCTGAGAGTCACCCTCGGCCCAAAATGTGTATAAAAATAAAATGTAGCCCCTACGCTAATAACTGTCCCCTCCCCCCCAATGATACTATACATGCGTCGACTCCACGATACTGTTTAATCCTTAATAACTGCCAAAGTCTTCTACACAATCTATTAGTAGTTATATTCTAACGCATGCGCACGGGGGATCAGCCCACACGCAAGTGACCCCTACATGATACTCACAATTCTCACACACAACTCGTGTACAATCGTGACAAGTCAATGAGACACATTAAATTTGACGGTAGTCCCTTAACTCTAAGCCAATTGTATAAAATATAGTAATTTGCATTTACATATAATTTAAAAAGAAACAACTAAAACATGCATGATATTGAGCAGGAAATTTAAACAGTAAAGGCAAGGTGTCTTGTCTGGCGTGTCGTCCGGTATGGTACGGTGTTCTCTTGACATGTCTCAATAGTCCAATAGCCATGGTCGATGTAATGGTCCAAATTACGAGAAAATAGGAACATGGGATTAGTCATGATCAACTGTGATAATTGAAGAAAATTTATGGAATTAAATACATATACTATGTTTAGAAAATATTTTTATAAAAATTTTACGTAATTCTTGAAAATACTTTACATATAAAATTTGGAAAAATATTTGTTTGTATTAGTCAAAATATGTTTTTAGTACATACTTGAAAATAAGAATAAAAATTGTTTTAGGCTAAAACCTTAAGTTTACCAAAAATAGGATTTCTATAAAGTTAACCTATATTTATTTTAAAGAAAATTCTAAAAGATTATTATAACTAGTAAATATCATGATGTAATAAAAGAATAATACAAATAAAAATACTAACAAAAATAATTAACAATACTAATAAAACCTAAACATTAATAACAATTATACATATAATAATTATTATTATTATTATACCAATACAATTATTAGCTCTAAAATAAAATAATAATAATAATGTAATAATAATATCAATGTAATAAATGATACATATAATAATACTCATTAATCCCTTTAACAAAAATCTAATTCAACTCTCCCCCCTCTTCTGAATACATTCAGAGCGAGAGAGAGAGAGTGAGAAAAAGAGTGAAGAGAAAGGGGTTTCGGGAGAAGTGCTCACCGGTGGAGAGGAGGCGGAGCGGCGATGGCCGGGGCTGGCGCGCCTGAGAGAGGACGGCAGATGATGGGAAGTCGGAGGGGGCGGATGGGAGTTCCCGGCCGGCACAGCACGAGGGTTTTCAACGGCGGAAGCGGCGAGCTGCTCCGGCGGTGGCGAAAAACGTGGTCGGCGCCGGGTTTGGGCGCTGGAGGCGGCGTGGTGGCACTCGCCGACGTCGGAGTGGATGGGGCACCGGTCTGGAGTGGAGATGCGGTGGTTCAAGGCTTGGCGGATGGGCGGCGCTAAGGAGGAGCGGTTCGGAGGGTCGGAGAGTAGAGAGCTACGGCGGCACGAGGCGGCCTGTCGCCGGAAAGGTGACGGGGAGCGGCGACAAACGACGGGGTTCGGTGGTGGATCTGGCGCGGGGGATTTCGAGCTCGGACGGCCGGCACTCCGCCGGCGGACGAGTGTTTCCACGGGAGGCGGATCTGACGGCTTCCGACGGCTCGAGCGGTCAGCGCCTGTGTGGCGGATCGGAAGCGGCGTGGTCGTTCGTGAAGGCAGAAATCGGAGGAGACGGAGAACGCCAGTGCGGCACGGTGCTCCGGAGGCGGCGGAGGAGGGAATTTGGAGAGCGCCGGGGGCGGAACGACGGCGTCGAGGTTAGGGTTCTCCCCCCCTTTTTATTTCTGAAATTTTTGGGGCACGTTGGTGGTGGTGTGGTGGTTCCGGAGACTCGGGTCGTCGGAACAGATGGATGTACAGCGGTAGCGCCGGGGTGTTGACGGCCATGTGGTGGTCGTCGATTGTTGCGGACATGATGGCGATGATGATGAGATTGACGTAGTGGGGTGGCCGGGATGCTGGCAGCGGTCGCCCATGGTGGTGGATGTGGGTGTAGAAGCATGGAAAATATTAAAGAAAATGACCCATGCGGCCAAAAGAACCCCGAGCGGCTCAGAAAGCCCATGCGGCTCAAAGAGTCATGCGACATCCCATGCGGCTCCGAAGACACATGGCAGGATAGTCCTCTTCTCTGCCCCTTCGCATTAATTGATTGACGGCTGACAACTCTGAAAAAGTGACAGCCCTGACACAAAAAGAAGAAATTATGACTCTGTCATAATGACAGACTTCTAGGGAAGAGAGAGAGATCTCTGACACAAATCTACCAAGTGCCATAAAAAGGCCACGTGGCCTTGCCACGTGGGCGTTCGTATGCGGCTCGAGCAAAGACTTCCCATGCTGTTCAGAATAAAGTCGTCCTATGCGGCTCAGGCCAAGAAAGCCTCATGCGGCTCACGCAAAGACTTCTCATGCGGTTCAGAATGAATCCGTTCTATGCGGCTAAGGCCGAGACAGCCTCATGCGGCTCGAGCAAAGACTTCTCATGCGGTTCAAGAGGACCATTTCCATGCAGCTCAGGCGGATGTATCCCTATACGGCTCGCAATGATCACCTCCATGAGAGGGCCACTACCCAGGCAGTCCTGACACATGGCCCCAACCATATGCGGCCCAAAATCGTATGCGGCTCACTCGTCATGCGGTTCAGATCCCCCAATGGCTCCTAGGACACGTGTCCTAAGCCGATCAATTCCTCAGATCTATTGCAATCAAAGATTGGGTCAAATCCCAAAAATCTGGGACACGTGGCAGGAGAATAAATCTACTTTATTCGCATACATCAGAAGATCATTATGAGGAAGATTTATTCCAATCAGCATTAATTGCTGATGGGATTTGGTGTAATCTACACTCAATGGCCCAGATTCACCACACTCAAAACTAATGGCCTAGATTGACCAATCCACAGGCCGCCGCCATCTCCAGGAAGCAATCATTGCAACCCTAATGATCATACCCCATTCCTATAAATAGCAAGGTGCCATTCCCTTGTAAGAGAGTGGTTCCCTGGCAATATACACTATCAGAGAGAGATACGTATACATAGAGAGCTCCCCCCCTTAATAATCAGAGAGGAAGTACACAGAGAAAGAGAGAAGCCAGAAGAGCAATACGAGGAGAGCAAGAAGGGCATTTCTTCGTCAATGCCAAGCAGATCTTCCCCGAGCCAAGGCGGCATACCGATCGTCCAAGGAGTAAGGCAGGGCTGCCGTCGCCTTCCCGAGCCTCTATCGTCACCCCCCAGAATCTAAAATAAATAATTGTACTTAGTCTGTTGTACCTAGGCTTTCGTCCCTAGGCTTTCTTTGTACAAGCGAGTTTGTATTGTGAGTCTAAGTTCAGTCCTCCCATAAAACTGTTCTGTACTTTTACAATCAATGGCAAACACGATGGCAACTCTGCTGGGGACAAACTTCTCCATGGCTGAGGAGTTGGTAACGCAGTCGGATGCAGCCAAACTTGGCTCCACGTAACAAAAGATGGTCATCCGCTTCGACCAACAGGCGTTTGAAGAGATGCTCTCCGATGGAAGCGTTGGCCCCGTCCAGAAGCGCACCCGCGGGATGAAGGCTCGCAAAGAGTGGAGGCCAAAATCATTTGCTCCTCCCCAAGCCCTCGATGGGATGCCCTCTGTTGCTCAAGACGGCGGGAAAGACTCTCCTGCGGCCCCACTTCGGACCGTAGACAACTCTGCTGTCCCCAAGTCCGACAGAAGAAAACACTACGATGCTGGACATGCAGGAGCAAAGGGTAACTCTATGCGATCCGAGCCGCATAAGGGTATTACCCGTAGGAAGAAAGCTCATGCGGCTACATCCGCCAGCCGCATGAAAAAAACTTATGCGGCCACATCTGTCAGCCGCATAGCTTATGCGGCTACAGTTGCCAACCACATGGATGAAACTCATGCGGCTGTGGAAGTCAATCGCTCGCAGAAAACCCAAGCGGCCACAGTTGCCAACCGCATGCGGCCAGCCTGCACGGTCGTGGCTCCCAGTCGCACAAAAACAACTCATCCAACGGCAGAAGACAACCGCATGCAGACAGCCTGCACGGTATCTAATTCTAGCCGCATAGCATCCATTCCACGCTTCTCTCGATCAGTCTTCGACCGTCTCTCATGCGGTCCTGACCCTGATGGTTCTCTGAGTGATAAGACAGACTCTGTGGTATTCAACTTGGACTCCTCCTATTACGCACCCGCAAGTGCTAAAAGGAGGAAGTCTAGGGCAGCATGGGCTCACCAAGCCCAGCCAGCTGCCCTAACCTCTGACCATCGGGGTGTCCGGCTGATTATCACGTGGGCCTCTGATGGGAAGTTGTACCGAACTACTCGAACCCAGCCCCCGGCGACAAACGGACAGAGTGGTTTCTCTGACCTGCATGAGGCTATCCTCCACAAATGCAAGGAAAGAGAAGGGGCCGTGGCGTACAAAGAGTCCTCACACGGACGTCACTGCACCCAGATCATCGTCAACTGCTGTTGCAACAACGCGGCAGTGGCAGAAGACCGGCCGTCAGTCTTCCAAAGACTACAGCATCCGAGCTCAGAGGACGAGGCACCTCCTATTGTCTCCTGCAATTCCACTCAGAATGTCCCTCCCGAAGGAAGAGGGAAGAAGACAAGCATCTCTAGCCCCAAGATATCAACCACTACAGCTAAGAAACTATCCTCTAAACGGTTGTCCTCCACCGGAGTATTCCAACACACCCGTTCAAAGACGAAATCCGCTGCAATGGGAGATTCATCATCCACATCGCTGGGGGTCATGGGAACTGGGGGTAGCACTCCTCCGAACATCCATAACAATCCGATGTTTCAAGGAGACGAGCCCGGAGAAACAACTCTCCCATCAGGTACAACAGACGCCGATGTCTCCGAGGACATCCATGACTCTCAAGACGAAGCAAGCTCTGACACTAGGGGTACTGTTTCCTCCGAGTTCGAACCAGAAGAGAATATTCCCATATATCCCGATGACTTTTCGGTACATTGGTATGACTCGGAGGATATATCCTCCACCGTTCCTTCCGTTTCTCATCATACAAGGACGGTGTTCATGACAGACAGCAATCAAAGTGGTTCCAGTGATTGCCAGCGCATCGACAATCTCGAAGCCATATTACATGCTGTGGTCAAGTCTGTAGACGAGATTAAAGCAGTCCTTCCAACTCTGCAAGGAGGGATGCCTGGCCAAACAAGCACGGGTCCCGCAGTCAATGCAAACTCGAATTCGGCGGCATCGAACTCGGGCAACAATCCTCTCGAAGTAACAGCCCCTACCGCGACAGATGAGGCCCGAGAAGTAAGAAGAGAGGTCGAGGAGCTCCGAGCCATGTTCCATGCTCGAAAAAATGCTCAAGACCTCAGAATACGACAACCATACCCTGCTGAATGGAGGGATGTTCCATTTCCACCAAAATATAAGCCGTTCAATATCAACCCGTATGATGGCAAGACCTCAGCAAGTCGATACATCACTTACTTCGAGGTCACCACCGACCATCTGCCCCATGATGACGCTATCCTCACACGATTATTCATTGGGGCATTAGAAGGAGTCGCCTTCGACTGGTACCGCAACCTGCCAGACAACTGCATCCACTCATTTGCTGGCTTCAAGCGCTTGTTCTTGGAGAGATTCTACGAGGTAGGACAGGACGTCACAATGTCTACCCTCATGGACATCGTCCAAGGAGAGAAAGAGCTGACAAGGAACTACATTGAGCGGTTCCTCCAAACCGCCATGAAGCTGCGCTCCGAAAATCCGGATTCCTCTTTAATTGAAATTTGCCAAAAGAGACTGCTTCCAACGATCAGTCTTTTGATGGGCGAAAGTCAATTCAAAGATTGGAAGACATTCATCATCAGCGCCACAAGCGTCGAAGAACGACTAAATAAGGCTCGCCAACTGGGATTGCACATCTCGAAAGGAGGAAAACAAGGGCAAGCGTCCCAACAACGATAATGGGGGTAGCCCCTCCAACAATCGGGACAGCAAGGGAAAGCAGGCTATGGTGGCCGATACAGCACAAAAACCTGAGCCGAAGCCAGCAGACAAACAATGGCCGCAAATCACTTACTCCTTCGAAGACGGTCACGTCAAGCCCATCTTGGACATACTCATACAAGGGGACAGGATTAAGCTTCCTCCACCAAGACGGGAACTGCGACCGGCAGAGATGGAGAATCCAAAGTACTGCCATTATCATCGCTATGTCCATCATGCTATACACGATAGCTACCAGTTGAAACGGTACATCCAAAACCTTATCGACTCAAACGCTCTGGCCATCGATTTCGAAGAGGTAACCGTGGCGGCCAATATGGTGTCTGTACAATTCGACAGCTTTCCTCCAACGGAAACTCAGGACGGGGTGGTTCCCGTCCCTCTAGCGACAATGGAGATTACCAATCTTCCACCTCCCCGAGATCAGGCTGCCAGTCTAGTACCCCTCACCACATCACGAGGGGAGGTCATGTGGATCCATCCAGACTTGGTGTCAGAAGTGACTCGGCCCACACCATCTTCCACCGACAAAAAGAAAAGTAGAAAAGTCAGAACCTGCCACACCATCTCGGCAGACAAAGCTACAGCCGTCGTCACACGGTCCGGGGTGCAATCCCAACCTGTAGTTGACAATCCAGCTAAAAATCATCAACCCACTACAACTGATGCTCCGGGACCGGCTCAGCCCTCGACGACCGACAAGCCTAGGCCGAAGGAGACTCACTTCGACAAATCCCTCCAAAAAGAGGCAGCCCAAGGGCTAGAGAGGCCCTACAACTTTGACATCTTAGCGCAATTAGCTAACACACCGGCCAAGCTGTCACTGTACGAACTCCTAAGGCTCTCCAAGGACGTTCGTATCGCATTAAGCGAAGCGCTCCAAAATGCCGATGTCTATCTGGCTCAATCCAACCTCACCGGGGAGGACTCACCCGTGGATCTCCAAGACAGTGCCTGCACGGGAGCAATGCCCAACATCGTCTTCACTCTGTAGGACATGCTCATCAAAACCAACCTACACAATCGCCCGCTATACTACACGTGATACATCGGCGACGTGAAGGTGGATCGGATGCACATAGATCCTGGCTCTTCCATAAGCATCATCTCGAAGGGTCTGCTACATCATCTCCGCATCCCAATGTATCGTCTGACGCCTACAAGCACCGCTATCAGCGGTTTTAATTCGGGCAGGAGCTACCCTATTGGGAACATTCGTCTGAAGTGTCAAATTGGCGACCTCCAATCCGAAGTCACCTGCTACGTCATAGATGCAGACACTTCTTACAACATCCTCTTGGGGCGCCCATGGATACACGATTACATGATCGTGCCTTCCACGCTACACCAGTGCTTCAAATATGTCGACAAATACGGCTTCGTGAAGACAGAATTTGCTGACATCGATCCCTTCAAAGGGGTCGAATCTTACTACTCGGACTCCTGCCTATACGAAAAATCAAAGAGGCACCTTGGCGAAGGAAAGGAACAAGCTGGTACCAAAACGGCCACGGGATCGGAAGGACCTCTGACGATCCACCTCCAAGCTCGTAAACCGGGCAAGTCCGTACCCCTTACTGCTACTCTGCGGAAGGACGCGATCAGCCTCTCGGTGTAGGAAGAACAGATGATAATCCGGCTGCCAAGGTCCGGCCAAGTGCCGAGACCCACAACGGGGCCACTGACAATCAGACTACTGAGAGTCGGTCAACCCCAAACGGAGAAGCTCAATCCCTCCGATAGGCCACTGACGATACGCCTTCCCAAGAAGGGTCGTCACCCCGATGCAAGGACTGACACTTCTAGCGAACCGGCCACTCCTCGCTCCACATCAAGTGCCAAACTGGGGTTCACTAGTCTGCCAACAACTCCACGCTCTGCTCCATCAACTGAACCACTAACAATCAAGCTTTCCAGGTCGTCCTCTCAGTCTTCATTTACATAGGGGGTAGCTGAAGAGGAACCAGAGCTAGCTAAGTATGTAGCTGCCCACACTGATGTTCCCTCCGCTGATGATGTAATCCCCCTAGAAAAGATACCTTATTTCATCAATAAAGGGCTATCTTTGAACTATATCGAGCTTAATAAGCTTTGTACAATGTACGCTATGGAACATGGTATAGGCACCCACCTATACACACAGGTGACAAATGTGCACACCACAATCCAGCTTATTCCAGCAGAAGACGCTTATCGCATAATCGAGGGAGGGGATCATCCAATCATCTTCGGCCGAAAAGACGATCCGTATCCCTTCACCATAGAGGAAGCCGACCTTGGGTCAGATGCCGGGAGACTGCCTCTGTATCTCTATAGCCCCCAATCCAAATATCTCATACAGAAACAGGGGTATGATCTGGAGATGACGCCAGGCTTGAACTACGGTACTGGGCGACGACTACTTTTGAAGCCTCCAGTCCCGACTGGCAAGCCACGGGACTACTACAGCAAAACTCGATGTGGACTAGGGTATGTAACTCCCACGACAACACCTTAGAGTTCAGATGAGGATTGTGACTGGCAGTCACATTCAACCGGATCACCAACCTCCGACTCGGATACCAGCATCGGAGACATATTTAGACAAGTCCTGTCAGTCAATATGGCATTCGCCGACGCTTACGAAGAGGACGAAGACATTCCTGAAATCCTCGAACTAGAGCCGTGGGCCCAACAACTGGATGCACAATGGGAAAAGCGGTTCGAGCAGAGAGAACCTTCTACCGAAGATGAGGTTATGCAGGTCGACCTCGGTAGCGAATCCTCTCCAAAGCCAATCTTTGTCAGTAAAAGCTTAACAGATGAAGAGCGAGAATCACTGCTGGAACTTATCAGAGAATATATTGATGTGTTCGCATGGAGTTATGAAGACATGCCAGGGTTAGACCCCAATATTGCTCTTCACAAACCCAACATACGGCCAGATGCAAAGCCAGTCAAGCAACAACAGCGACGCTTCCGTCCAGGCATCATGGACGCGATCGAAGTCGAAGACAACAAACTGATAGCCAGCGGCTTCATTCGTGAGGAGCAACATCCCGATTGGGTCGCCAATATAGTGCCCGTCCTCAAGAAGAATGGGAAGATTCGAATCTGTATCGACTTTCGCAATCTGAACGAAGCGTGCCCCAAAGATGAATTCCCCCTTCCTATCACAGACATCATGATCGACAATACCTGCGGCTTCGAACGTATGTCATTCATGGTGGCTTCTCGGGGTACAACCAAATCAAAATGTCTCCTGAGGACGAAAAGCATACATCATTCCGAACACCAGTTGGCACGTACGGCTACACAGTCATGCCTTTCAGTTTAAAGAATGCCGACGCCACATATCAAAGAGCCATGTGCATCATCTTCAGAGACCACCTACGCAAGACAGTGGAGTGCTATGTTGACGACATCGCCGTTAAGAGTCGCTGCAAGGGAGACCATCTGCAGGATCTAAGGACGGTATTCGACCTAACACAAGCGCACAATTTGAAAATGAACCCTACGAAGTCCTTTCTGGGTGTATCCAGCGGGAAGTTCTTGTGCTTCATCATCACTGCACAGGGTATCCATGTAGACCCTGAGAAGACGAAAGCAATCATGGAGATGGGTCCTCCGAAAAATCTTTGCGAACTCAGAGGCTTTCAAGGGAGGCTAGCTTACATCAGGAGGTTCATTTCCAACCTCTCCGGGCGATGTCGACCGTTCGCCCATCTCATGAAAAAAGGAGTCTCTTTCATATGGGACGAGGAATGCCAACGTGCCTTCGACAGCATCAAAGAATATTTGTCGAACCCTCCAGTCCTCGTGGCCCCGGTTTCTGGAAAACGATTCCTGCTCTATGTACGAGCAATAGAACATTCCCTCGGGGCTCTGCTGGCACAAAACAACGACGCAGGCCATGAGCAAGCCATATATTACCTCAGTCGAATGATGATTGGGCCAGAGCACCGATACACCGCTGTGGAGAAGAAATGCCTCGCCCTGGTATTCGCCATTCAGAAAATACGACACTATGTCACCGGACAAACGATACATGTGATCTCACGAGTCAACCCTCTCAGGATCCTCATGACTAAACAAGGGTCACTCAGCTTTCGTCTCGCTACATGGGCAATATTGCTGTCCCCTTATCATATGATCTTCGTCCCCCAAAAGGCAGTCAAAGGTCAAGCCCTAGCAGACTTCTTAGCAGCCCACCCAGGCTCGAAGTCCTCCAGAATATACGAAAAGATCCCAGAGGAGGTCATCGACTCACATGCAATCTCTCACAAGGCTATATGGCGATTGTTCTTCGACGATGCTTCGAGGACCGGACCTAAAGGCAATATAGTCATCGGAGTCGGGGTAGTGCTGGTCTTCCCTTCCGAATTGGTGATTAACCGTGCTTATTCCCTCACAGAGCCCTGCTCTAACAATGTGGCCGAGTACAATGCTCTGGTCATTGGCCTCCAACTTGCAAGAGAGCTGGGGGTAGAATACCTTGAAGCATACGGCGACTCCCAACTAATCGTCAATCAGATCCGGGGCTCATACGAGGTCTGCCACGAAGACATGATCCCTTATCACCAAATAGCGATTGACATCATCTCATCATTCGAGGGGTTCTTCATCGAATATGTCCCCAGACTCCGAAATATTGAAGCTGATGCCTTAGCTGGTCTTACCGCTTCCCTAGCAGTTTCGAACTATGATCGCCAATCAGTGGATGTGATAGGCCACGAACTGGTCTGTCCCAAGAACAATGTGCGATTCGTGGCGAGTTATTCCGCCCAGACGATCAATGATGCCCCAGACTGGAGGCAACCATTCATCGACTTCGTCGTCTACGACATCCTGCCCGAGAACCCAAAGGAAGTTACTTCCATCAGACGGCGTTCTCTCAGATTCTTCTACGATACAGAGACGAAAATACTGTATCGCCGCTCCTACGATGGATTACTGTTTCGGTGTCTGTCAAACGCAGAAACCAAAGAAGCCGTACGAGAAGCTCATGACGGTATTTACGGGGCCCACCAGCCCGGTCCTAAATTGCAGGACCGTCTTCGCCGAATGGGCTACTATTGGCCCACAATGGTGACAGATGCGATAGATTATGCTAGAAAATGCAAAGCCTGCCAGGTCCACGCAGATTTTATTCACCAACCATCCGAGTTTCTACATCTGATAGTGGCGTCCTGGCCATTCAAAGCAAGGGGAATAGATATCATTGGTCCAATCACCCCACCTTCCTCCTAAGGACATCGCTTCATACTTGCGATCACTGATTACTTCTCCAAATGGGCGGAAGCGGTCCCATTCGCAGAAGTTAAGACTTCAAATGTGATCAGCTTCCTTAAGCATCACGTCATCTATCGCTTTGGACTGCCCCGAAAGATTATCCATGATAATGGTCCACAGTTTGCAAGCCATGCATTCTATCGATTTTGCGATAAGCACCGTATTCAGAATGTTGCTTCGACACCGTACAACCCAGCGGCGAACGAGTTGGCAGAGGTATTCAACAAAACAATCATCAAACTCCTCAAGAAGTTTGTCTCCTCCAACAAACGCGACTGGAACGAGAAGCTTGGCGAATGCTTATGGGCTTATCGTACCACAGTTCGAACAGCCACCGGGAATATACCATTCTCTCTAATATACGGGAGTGAGGCAGTTCTCCCATTAGAGACTCAAATACCCTCGCTCTGCGTCGCCCTTACTTATCAATTGACGATGGATGATAACTACCGACGTCGACTACAAGAGGTGGAGGCCTTAGATGAAAAGCGCCTCCTAGCTCAGCAAAGGATCGAGCTATACCAAGCACGCATATCAGGAGCCTTCAACAAGAAGGTCAAAATCAGAACATTCCAAGTGGACGATCTTGTTCTGGCAGTCCGGAGGCCAATGGTCATGACTCACAAGACCGCCGGCAAGTTCCAACCAAAATGGGAAGGTCCATTTGTCATCGAGGCCGTGTTCTCCAACGGTGCTTACCGCCTCGTTAAGCAAAATGGAGACTTGCTTATGTTGCCCGTCAACGACAAGTTCCTGAAGAAATACTATGTCTAAACAAAATTCTCCAGATTATTGAGTCACGTACCGGCTGGTTTTCGAGTAATGTATCCGCTGATACCGCTGAACTCACCCTCATAGTTTGTCAGATTTTCGAGTCATGTATCCGCTGATACCACTGAACTCATCCTCATAGTTTATCAGATTTTCTAGTCATGTACCCGCTGGTACCGCTGAACTCACACTCACCATTCTCCAGATTCTCGAGTCGTGTACCCGCTGGTGCCTCTGAACTCACATCCCGGTCACTCTTTCAGATAAGAAGTTATGTATGATCATACCTCTGAACTTCCTTCCTGGAGGAGATCCTCCCCCATGATCCAATACCCGCACTTTCAGTGCACAAAAAAGGGTAATCGATCCACAAATTTCTAAAACGGCCATGTCCTCATTACCTCTGAGTCGTTTCACTTCTGCCAAAAACAAATCACCCCTTACATAGAACTTCTATGTCCTCATTACCTCTGAGTCGTTCTATGTGCCCTCCTTCATTGAGCCCACTCCTGTCATGTCCTCATTACCTCTGAATATGAAGGCTCCGTCGAAGAAACCTTCATACTTGCCATGTCCTCATTACCTCTGAGTAAGTATGATGATCCCCTTCCGACCTATTATTTGTACCCACAACCGGAGTACGTCAAGGGTAATAAGGTCCACAAACATCCTCTGTTGACCACAAATGTCCTCTGTTGACCACAAATGTCCTCTGTTGACCACCAATACCCTCCGTCGAGTTCACTCCTGCCATGTGCTCATTGCCTCTGAATAGGAAAACTCTACAAAAGACTTTCCTGCTTGCCATGTCCTCATTACGTCTGAGTAAGTACGTCAGTTCCCCTTCATCCTATTATCCGTATCTTAAACCAGGGTACGCCAAGGATAATAGGCCCACAAATATCCTCAGCTAAGTTTCTTAACACAAACCTACCATCTCATCATGCCCCAGGAGCCCAGCTGCTCTACGGCATTCCTTTTCTCAATACCAAGAGCACCCATGACCACTTTTCCATGGCCGCTTCAGGTACCCTGACCAAAACTTGTTATCTCTACCTAAAACCAAGGTACGCCATGGGTAACAGGTCCACAAATATATCCCCTATGCGGGGGAGAACATCACCACAATATCACAGATGCAGCAAGCAATACAAATGAAGGGTAGAATTGAAAGTACTCTTTATTTGAAGGAAGAAAAGAAGTATTACATATTTCGGGACCACGTCCCTTTCAAAAAAAAGGGGAAAAGAAAAGTCCAACTACATTTCAGTATTACTCAATTCTAGGAGGCGGTTCCTCACTGAGGAAGTCCCCCGCTCAATCCGTTGTCGAGCGCGACGCTTGGCCTCCTGGAGTAACCGCTCCTCATTGGCCAAGCCCAGGAGCGCCTGACAGTCATCTTCTAATTTCTTCAAGACAGTCTCCAGGTCAGTCAAAGCTTGAGTAATACTGTCAGCCTCCTGAACAATTAGCCCCCTGTCATTGTGGGCAGTCTCGAGTTAAGACTCCAAGAAAGTCAACTTCTTCTGAAGCGCAAGGATCTGCTCCCGCGTCTCAGTAATTTCACGAGAGACAGACTCCTCCCGAGCCGTAATATTTTCATTCGCGTAACTCAATTGATCATACCGATCAGATAAGTCGCTGAGATCCTTCAGTATGCCCGATCTGGTCTTATCCCGAGCAGCTCTGGTCCTCTCTATAACAGCGAAAAGGGAATCCCGCTCCTCGTTTATAACAGCAGACAGATCAGCCTGCCGTAATACTCGAAGCTCGGCCACCAGCTGATCAGCCTCCAACAATGTCGCCTCCAGAAGCGAAGCCATCCCTGTATCACCAGAAAGATTCCTAAGGATATTTACTTGACCCTGAGCACATTGTCGGGCCAAAGTGAAGGAGGTCCCTCTTTCCACAGCGGCCTCGATCCCCCTCTTCGAATGACGATGAAAACTGGCAACCACGTCCTGCAACGCGTCGTCCAGAGCTTCAGCTGAGGATGGCGTCAGGGGAAGCAGGGACGGCAACGTCGGAGAAGTAATGCTAGAGCTCGCCACCAGGGGAATGGAGTCCGAGTAGAACGATGCATGAATGGCGGCTAACTCGTCTTCCGCCGCCCGGAGAGCATGGATACTCGGTAGGACAGAAAGGTCGATTCTCGAAGCCACCGGAGTAGAGGATGACGCAAGGACCATCGTTCCCTGCCCCGATGACTGGCTCGTTAAACTCGAGCCCCCAGAAGGCCCATCAAGACAAGTCGAACGGTGAGGAGGTACACCCTTCTCCACTGATGCCCCTTCGGTTGGGGTTGTCTCAACGACGCCCATCCTCGGCACTGGAGGAGCAGGACCTGAATGTCCAGAATAACAATCAATCGACGTAATCCGAAGGACATGATGATAGAGCAGATAGGCTTTCTCACAGGTTAAGATTTGGCTAATCTTACTAGGAGAGGGGCATGAAGGCTGCAGCTCATCCACAACTGGCATGGTCCCCTCACCCGCGATCCCCGAGTTAAACTCAGTCACGTCCTCTGCCCCCGTTACCTTGAACGGGGATACAGATTGATCTGCGTCCTCTTAAAAAGGAACAGGCTCACGGGAGTCCCCATCATTCTGGGTCACCGCCTCGACATCTTGAAACTCTTCTTCTTCTCCTAACACCTAAAAGAGGGAACGAAGACGATTATAATTGAAACTTGAAAGAAAGAAGGTAGAAGGAATCGAGAGCGATTTTGCTACCTCTGACGCAGGGTTGACTTCTTCTCCACTTTCTTTTATGGCTAGCGTGCGGTGTTTAGTCGCAACCAGCTTCCGGGATCGAGAAATACCGCCAACAGGAGAAACTTGCCTGCCATGTTTCGGAGTAGGACCAGGCGCAACGAGGGACTGATCCCCCAACATCTCATCTGACAAAACGTGCTGCTGACCCACCTCTGCGTCTGCCCCTGAAGGATAGAGTCATCTTTATCATGCTCGTTGCCCTCATCACCCTCGGCAGCAGAATCCAAATCTGGCACTTCGGCTCTAGTTTTTCTTTTCTTGGCCCCTTGAGAGCCTTCCTCCAGACCGGTACCAACAATAAAACTGGTACCTGGGTTAAAACCGACCGGGGGTTTGTTCGCCATTACATGATATAAAGTCGCCATATACAAGATCTCTACTGACTCCTTAATGGCGGGGACCGAGAAAATGGTACGAGTATGGAATGAATCATAATATTGCCAAGCCCTGATACCATCAAGAAGGCTATCTTCATAACCCAGACAAGAACTGGGGTTGTCTAGACAAAGTTGGCTGTATCCAAACTGCCGGGCAAACCTGCTAGGCAGATAAGGCTCCAGAAAGACAGTATTACGATTACGATACACCAGATGTGCGGGACGGATGTTACGCAGCCATAGGAGCATCTGGCCATCCAGAAGCTGAGGAGGCGCGATACCGTCAATATGTACAGCCTCTATGTCCCTGGCGGTAAAGCGAGGGACGGATACGAAAATATGATACTTATCTGCCCTTGCCAAGGCCATCCGGCAAGCCCGCATGGTCTCACATTCCCAAGGCTCGTCACGATAGCGAAAGATAAATTCGTCATCGTCAGTCACACTGTCTTCAGAGCCCGGTCTCATCAAAGACGGATAATGTATCAGCAGCCAACCCATCAAATAGTGATAAGGCAACTCAGTTCGTTCAAAATCCTTGGTCACGTCGCGAGCAATGACTTTGGATGTGAAGGTACGAAGGCCATGGTGTATGATACACACCATGGCCGGGAGGCGAGCTAGCCTGATTCGTAAAACTAACTTCACAGCCGGAAGGATGAAGTTACGACTAATTCTCTCAATAGAACCGGCTCCTTCCGAGACTACACAATTTTGTAGCCATATCATCAAAAATCCCGCCAGAAGCGCTTTCTCGGACAGCTCTTGAGTATCCTGGTAAAAGTAACCGAAAGCATCAGTCTTGCTCCCGAATCTGTCACTGGTAGTGGCAACTCTCTTAGCCGACGACACCAAGTCCTTAACCGCTTCCCGAGATCGAGGGCGACGAGAGGTGACTTGACCTGAGGCATCTGTCGGGAAGAGATATTGCACCCAGTCTTTGGTATGGGGAGCATTCTCTTCCGAGTTACTATCCTTTCGGGTTATCTGATGGCATGTGCTATAATGGCACAATATCTCCTGGTAAAGAGCCACGAAGCCGGGATACCGTCGTTCCAAATCTTCGAGTTCCTCATTAGTGGGAGTATACGCTTCAAAAGCTTCGTCCCCCCAAGGAAGCTTGGAGACCGCATGCATTTCATGGAGTGCGAGTCCCATTTCCCCTACAGGTGTGTAAAAGGTCCCCGTACGGCAATTATACATCTCCAGCAGAGACATGAATAGCTTCTTGCTTATAGACAAGCCATGACTGGTGCCTCGGATAGCGTGGTAAAGGCCAGTCTCGTACAAAAAGGCCTCATACTTCTGCAAGATCCGAGTAGACAAATTGGTCCACGAGGGAATAGGGTGTACCCAACCAGGGAGCATCAACCGACCAACGGGATAGGAGCCTTTCCGAGCAAGTTGATTTATAAAAGTATCGGCAGTAGAAAATGTAAAGTTAGGGCCCGCCACATTCAGGAAAGAACCTGGGACCAACCCCGTCACAGAACAGCTAGTATGCACCTTGCCGGCAGTCACGGACTTCAGATTGTTGTTATAATGGATGTTCCCCACGAACATCCCACTTCTGGTAGGGGTTAAAGTCTCCTCTATCTTCCGGTCCAATGGGAGCATATTGAACCAAGATAATGGGAAGTGTCGCTCCATCTAGGGGATGCGGATCGCCATCCCGTTAGAGACAAAACTCTAATTCTCCTACACCTCAAGAATATGATCGTTCTCCACGGTCAAGGCGTCTCCAAAAAAGAACGCAGGCTTCAAATACTCCCCTTTAAATTGCCCGAAGTTCATCATAGCATTAAGGAAATGGAAAGACTGATTCTTGATGGCATTCAATCTAGCCAGAGGCTCATCGCTAGAAAACTGGTCCGTCATATGCTGAACAATATGGTCATACCTATAGCCGAGAGCAGCTTGAGCGCTATCCACCAAGAGTTCTCCAACAGCGTTAATCGGCAGATTCACTGAAGAAAAGACAGAGAAAAGTAAGTTAAACGGAGACATAAAAAGAGCTGATTGGGTGCTTTCAAGCTTCTTGCGGCTCAAGAAAACATCCACGTGGCTCCATGAAGCTTTATACGGTTCCGAAGTCTTATGCGGCTCCAAAAAGCCTCATGCGGCTCAAGCTCAGAAGAACACTTATGCGGCTCCGTGCAATAAAAGTCTATGCAGTTTAGTGTCGCTTATGCGGCTTCGCCGAGGAAGCGCGTATGCGGACGCGGTGGTTTTCTTATGCGGCTCGCAGCTCAGCCGTAGGGCGAACATGCGATTTACAAAGACTCGTGCATAAAGTATGCAACGTAGCCATGACAGTTAGGGTTCTTTAACTCATACATTGTCCTTACCAGTAATGGGGGGGTGAACGTCAGGATGAACATCAGGTACGATGACCGGAGGAGTAGCAGCCACAGCCGAGGCAGAAGTAGAGGCTGCCTTCTTGTCCTTTACTGCCACGGTCTTCTTAGGAGCCATTAATTATCGAAGAAGGAAAGGGCAATCGAGATAGGGAAAGTTTGAGGAAAAAGAAAGAAAATAAAGAAGCCCTCTCTCTCTCTTCAAACTCCTCCTATTTATAGGAGGACGGGAGAAGGAGGACACGTGGGCCAATGGCCGCCTCATAAAGAACGAAACTGACTCCTTGGGTTTCGTCTCCAAGATTCACCCAGGGCGTAAAATCCGAAAGATTTAATGAGCTGACCCTTGGGATTCCCCCCTACAAAAACGGTGCTGAAACGAATTTGAGGCAATTAAAGACCCGCACACGTGGCGAGAAGCTATGCGGCTGAACAGTCCCCTGCGGCTGAACAACCTACGCGGTTGAACAATCTATGCGGCCAAGATCTCTATGCGGTCAGGGTTTTATATGCGGCCAGAAGAATACGACCATGCTTCTTATTCAAAGTATTTCAATTTTGCAAATTGAAAACTTTGAAGGGGGTCCTGTAGAAGCATGGAAAATATTAAAGAAAATGACCCATGCGGCCAAAAGAACCCCATGCGGCTCAGAAAGCCCATGCGGCTCAAAGAGTCATGCGACATCCCATGCGGCTCCGAAGACACGTGGCAGGATAGTCCTCTTCTCTGCCCCTTCGCATTAATTGATTGACGGCTGACAACTCTGAAAAAGTGACAGCCCTGACACAAAAAGAAGAAATTATGACTCTGTCATAATGACAGACTTCTAGGGAAGAGAGAGAGATCTCTGACACAAATCCTCCAAGAGCCATAAAAAGGCCACGTGGCCTTGCCACGTGGGCGTTCGTATGCGGCTCGAGCAAAGACTTCCCATGCGGTTCAGAATGAAGTCGTCCTATGCGGCTCAGGCCAAGAAAGCCTCATGCGGCTCACGCAAAGACTTCTCATGCGATTCAGAATGAATCCGTTCTATGCGGCTCAGGCCGAGACAGCCTCATGCGGCTCGAGCAAAGACTTCTCATGCGGTTCAAGAGGACCATTTCCATGCGGCTCAGGCGGATGTATCCCTATGCGGCTCGCAGTGATCACCTCCATGAGAGGGCCACTACCCAGGCGGTCCTGACACGTGGCCCCAACCATATGCGGCCCAAAATCATATGCGGCTCACTCGTCATGCGGTTCAGATCCCCCAATGGCTCCTAGGACACGTGTCCTAAGCCGATCAATTCCTCAGATCTATTGCAATCAAAGATTGGGTCAAATCCCAAAAATCTGGGATACGTGGTTGGAGAATAAATCTAATTTATTCGCATACATCAGAAGATCATTATGAGGAAGATTTATTCCAATCAGCATTAATTGCTGATAGGATTTGGTGTAATCTACACTCAATGGCCCAGATTCACCACACTCAAAACTAATGGCCTTGATTGACCAATCCACAGGCCGCCGCCATCTCCAGGAAGCAATCATTGCAACCCTAATGATCCCACCCCATTCCTATAAATAGCAAGGTGCCATTCCCTTACAAGAGGGAGGTTCCCTGGCAATATACACTATCAGAGAGAGATACGTATACACAGAGAGCTCCCCCCTAATAATCAGAGAGGAAGTACACAAAGAAAGTGAGAAGCCAGAAGAGCAACACGAGGAGAGCAAGAAGGGCATTTCTTCGTCAACGCCAAGCAGATCTTCCCCGAGCCAAGGCGGCATACCGATCGTCCCAGGAGTAAGGCAGGGCTGCCGTCGCCTTCCCGAGCCTCTATCGTCACCCCCCAGAATCTAAAATAAACAATTGTACTTAGTCTGCTGTAACTAGGCTTTCGTCCCTAGGCTTTCTTTGTACAAGCGAGTTTGTATTGTGAGTCTAAGTTCAGTCCTCCCATAAAACTGTTCTATACTTTTACAATCAATGGCAAACAGTGGATAGGTTTAGGATTGTTTGGTGATATTGGGTGTGTCGTGTCGGGGGTGTGTCCCGACACGGGATGGATGATTGTATATAACTGGAATAAGATTTGGTCGTCACAGACACGATGCACGATGAGATTGTGGTGTGGAAATTAGATTGTGGAAAAATTATGGAATTTATGGAGGAGTACCTGCCTATTTATAGGACGTAGGAATTCTCATTAGGATAAAGATTGGGATTGTTTAAATCCCTATTAGATAAATTCAATATTAATTTAAATAGTTTAAAAAATAATCGGAACGAATCCAAATCAAATATGGATATCTCATATATTTAAAAGTGTATTTAAAACAAAACCTTTCCCAATTTAAATTATCCAAATTAATAAACTATTAAATTAAACAAGATTAAAAATATCTTTTTTCACATCTATTAAAATATGCTATTAATTAATTTCAAAAATTACATATATATACTGCTAAATAATTTTAAAATATAAAACTTGCTTTTCTAATATACTATTTTATAATAATCATATTTATTATTATAATATGTAAATAAAAGGCTTTATAAATAAAATAACAAATTTAAAATACTTATTAGATATATTTTGAAGCTATAAAAAATACGAAAAATGTTTTTCCTAAAAATATGTACGCTCGTACATATTCGCACTCGTCGAGCAATTACGAAAAATAAAATTTCGAGCGCGAGGTAAAATACGACTACGCGACGTACAATACAAAAATTTAAATCATTACCAAAATTTAAAAAAAATAAAATAATAATAGTAGAAATTTAGGGGTTTTACATCCTACCCAACTTAAAAGAATTTTGTCCTCGAAATTAAGGATTAGTAGGGGGATGAGAAGGCACAACGGTAGGTAATTGGGTTTAAAGAAGTTTATATGATCGTAGTCTAGGTTGAGGATACGATTAAGAGACGATTGTAATCACTCTTAAATTCAAGTGATTAGAAAGTCAAGATTGTAAATTTAGGGTCGAGGGAAAGGTCGAGTAGTTAGGATGAAGATATAGCATTATCGAGTGATAATAATCATAATTGATATGAAGGCTAGAGAAGGTTCTAGTACAACGCCTTCGTCCTTCTAAAACAGGTGAAGGCGAAAGCATTAAGGGGTTCAATGATGAGATTATTGAGTACGAATACGTGATTCAAAGACGACCGAAAAATTTTAAAAAGGCGTTGCCAAGGCAGTCGCGGATGAGGCTCTAAAGGACAAGTTTAGATATATCCCCATCCACGTATGACGGTAGATAAAAGCGAACCAAAGTGCACTCGGTTGATCAGACCATCATGCACCGGTTCTGATTTAGACAATATGTTAGTGGGAGCGACCCAATAAAACATATGTCATGATCAAGCTTGGTAAAGAATACGCTTGCAAAACTAAGCTATTTTAGCATCATAGGTAATTAAATAATAAGTAAAGGGTAATGATGAAAGAAATCAATTAGCCCAAGATCTTATAAAATCTAAGTTCTGCCCAAAATTTGGGCCTATGCAGTCGGCTTGGTTGACTAGATAAGTTAGGATCTGCTGAATTCTATGGTCCAAGTGAACCTATCAATGTGGTCCACAAAAATGTTGGTTAGGTCATGAGATATTCTACTCAACTTACATGAATTAAACTAATGGTGTGATAGGTCCAGCAATCAAGATTTTAGCATGGAAGGAATTAAGTAGAACAAAATCTTAGAGTCCAGTCTTTTTGACCCGAAAGTCGCAATATGAAATTAGAGTACAAGGAGACGTGTTTTAGTGGCACGTGATATACCTACATGAAGGTGGACTCGTATAGGTCTTGCTTGTGAAATTTGTAGGAAGGAAACGTCTAATATTATGCTCCAAATACCCAAGTCACGGTAAAGGACACAAAAGAAATTAAAATAGAAAGTAGGAGTTCATGAGATAATGATTAACGACCCAAATAAATGACCGAGCTAAAGCATGAAATAAAGATAACTTAGATTCTAACAAATCAAGGTAAAATAAATTAGGAGTACAGTTTCTAGGGATATGATAGCCACTTTGATGGTGTATGATCAAGGAACAATCTAATCATTTCTCAAGTTTCATATGATTAGATGGTCATGACAAAAGATCTAGAATTGAGGGAGGGTCGAGTAAGTCAAAAGATATATTCATCGGTTTGGTCGATGACTAACTATACTTGTGTATATGAAATATCATAATCATAGGTGGCATGGCAATCTAATATACAATACTTCTATCTCACTAGGGTGACCTTCCTTGCTTCTTGGTCCTCTACCAATATGATCTAATCTAAATTTCAAGTTCCTCGAAGTTTCTTAATAAAATTTTCAAGATACTCCGCCACAATTACCAATTAACTTAGACTGTCAAGTTTAATTTAAATCTCTAATCAATCTCGAAATAGTCCTTGTATATCGCAGAATAATCATGCTTTTTTTACCAAAATTTAAATATCCATAATAAAAGGCCTTAAACTCGAAATTTAGATAACTCTATAAATCATAGATCATAGGACAAAATATGAAATTTAAATTTTTCCTTCAAAGTCGATATCTTCCAAAAATTTAAACAATTTTTTTCCATCATCTCTTTAAAATTTAATAAACTTTATAAATCATACGCGCAATTTAAAACCTCAAGTTCTCTCCCTTCTAAACTTTCATCTCTCTAGTCGTCTAGAAAATCATAATTTAAACTCTTTAAATAATCTCGAGATAAACTCTATCATATTACAATCCAAACTTAAGTTAACAGTAAATCAAGTGTCACAATATAACTATTTCACAATTTCAAAATTCAAAAAAATCTGCTTTCTCGATTTAGCTATCCTCTTGTGTATACCACCTTGTAAATTTAAAGTAAAATTTCAACTATCATTTGATGGCGGTAATATGCTACTACCCAACTTGGAATTAACTAATCCCTATGATCATATCTCTAGGAAAAATAAATGTCTTTATACTCAAATATAACCTCAATGGATATTAATTGTCAATGCAATCTATCTAGCCATGTGTTTAACCTATGGGCATATACTAGTGTAGTCATCTTACTAAACACGAAACTAAGAAATTTACTGTAGAAGGAGTCAAGTAAGATGCAATTCAAGGAGGTCGAAGAGAGTTCAAAATTTGAAGTCAAGAAAGGATGTCAAGTAGGTGAATGAGATTCTAGACTCTAATCCTATATTGCAGGCCCGTTCGGTACAGTCATGTAACCGAAACGGCAAACTCGACCTGCATGGGCCACCACAAAAATATGTAATGCCCCAGTCCTAAATACTTGAGACTAGATACGTATCATGACAGCTGTATACATACGAGTAAATATAAGGTTCGTATGTATACATAAGCTGTAAAATGTAGAAAGCCAAGACACTAAATCTCATCCACAAAGTTAAATAATGATATAAAGTAAATTTGTGTTTGTCAAGTACACAATAGTTGGGCGGAAACAAAGTCCACTACCAACCAAATTAAATATGGAAAAATATACAAGGAAGGAATTTAACAAACAAGAGCAATGGCGAGTCCAAGAGCAATCATCACGAAGGAAGGAATGGCCTTAGCTAGAGTACCTGCAAGAAATCATAAAACACACACCTGGGGAAAAACCAGGTCCTCAGAGGGACGTAACAAGACACATAATATCATGCCGATAAACTGAATAAATAAGCTCAACAGGAAAGTATGCATGAGTAAAGGTTCCTAACCATCCTATGTGATATACATTTTGAGGACAACGTTCTACGCAGGGGCTGTAACGGATTCACGCAAGCAAGTAATAGAAAGTGGCCAGCATGTAGCGCTCAACCGAGACGCTATCGACGTGGGCAGAAGGTAGTGCTCCTGAGAGTCACCCTCGGCCCAAAATGTGTGTAAAAATAAAATGTAGCCCCTACGCTAATAACTATCCCCTCCCCCCCAATGATACTATACATGCGTCGACTACACGATACTGTTTAATCCATAATAACTGCCAAATTCTTCTACACAATCTATTAGCAGTTATATTCTAACGCATGCGCACGGTGGATCAGCCCACACGTAAGTGACCCCTACATGATACTCATAATTCTCACACACAACTCGTGTACAATCGTGACAAGTCAATGAGACACACTAAATTTGATGGTAGTCCCTTAACTCTAAGCCAATTGTATAAAATATAGTAATTTGTATTTACATATAATTTAAAAAGAAATAACTAAAACATGCATGATATTGAGCAGAAAATTTAAACAGTAAAGGCAAGGTGTCTTGCCTGGCGTGTCGTCCGGTGTGGTGCGGTATTCTCTTGCCATGTCTCAATAGTCCAATAGCCATGGTCGATGTAATGGTTCAAATTGCGAGAAAATAGGAACATGGGATTAGTCATGATCAACTGTGATAATTGAAGAAAATTTATGGAATTAAATACATATACTATGTTTAGAAAATATTTTTATAAAAATTTTACGTAATTTTTGAAAATACTTTACATATAAAATTTGAAAAAATATTTGTTTGTATTAGTCAAAATATGTTTTTAGGTACATACTTGAAAATAAGAATAAAAATTATTTTAGGCTAAAACCTTAAGTTTACCAAAAATAGGATTTCTATGAAGATAACCTGTATTTATTTTAAAGAAAATTCTAAAAGATTATTATAACTAGTAAATATCATGATGTAATAAAAGAATAATACAAATAAAAATACTAACAAAAATAATTAACAATACTAATAAAACCTAAACATTAATAATAATTATATATATAATAATAATTATTATCATTATACCAATACAATTATTAGCTCTAAAATAAAATAATAATAATAATGTAATAATAATAGCAATGTAATAAATGATACATATAATAATACTCATTAATCCCTTTAACAAAAATCTAATTTAACTCTCCCCCTCTCCTGAATACATTCAGAGCGAGAGAGAGAGAGAGAGAGGAAAAGAGTGAAGAGAAAGGGGTTTCGGGAGAAGTGCTCACCGGTGGAGAGGAGGCGGAGCGGCGATGGCCGGGGCTGGCACGCGTGAGAGAGGACGGCGGATGATGGAAAGTCGGAGGGGGCGGATGGGAGTTCCCGACCGACACAGCACGAGGGTTTTCGGCGGCGGAAGCGGCGAGCTGCTCCGGCGGTGGCGAAGAACGTGGTCGGCGCCGGGTTTGGGCGCTGGAGGCAGCGTGGTGGCACTCGTCGGCGCCGGAGTGGATGGGGCGCCGGTCTGGAGTGGAGACGCGGTGGTTCAAGGCTCGGCGGATGGGCGATGCTAAGGAGGAGCGGTTCGGAGGGTCGGAGAGTAGAGAGCTACGGCGGCACGAGGCGGCCTGTCGCCGGAAAGGTGACGGGGAGCGACGACAAACGACGGGGTTCGGTGGTGGATCTGGCGCGGGGGATTTCGAGCTCGGACGGCCGGCACTCCGCCGACGGACGAGGGTTTCCACGGGAGGCGGATCTGACGGCTCCCGGCGGCTCGAGCGGTCAGCGCCTGCACGGCAGATCGAAAGCGGCGTGGTCGTTCGTGAAGGCAGAAATCGGAGGAGACGGAGAACGCCAGTGCGGCACGGTGCTCCGGAGGCGGCGGAGGAGGGAGTTTGGAGAGCGTCGGGGGCGGAACGACGGCGTCGAGGTTAGTGTTCTCCTCCCCTTTTTATTTCTGAAATTTTTGGGGGTCGTTGGTGGTGGTGTGGTGGTTCCGGAGACTCGGGTCGCCGGAACAGATGGATGTACAGCGGTAGCGCCGGGGTGTTGACGGCCACGTGGTGGTCGTCGGTTGTTGTGGACATGATGGCGATGATGATGAGACTGACGTAGTGGGGTAGCCGGGATGCTGGTAGCGGTCGCCCATGGTGGTAATGTGGGTAGGTTTAGGATTGTTCGGTGATATTGGGTGTGTCGTGTCGGGGGTGTGTCCAGACACGGGATGGATGATTGTATATAACTGGAATAAGATTTGGTCGTCACAAACACGATGCACGATGAGATTGTGGTGTGGAAATTGGATTGTGGAAAAATTATGGAATTTATGGAGGAGTACCTGCCTATTTATAGGACGTGAGAATTTCCATTAGGATAAAGATTGGGATTGTTTAAATCCCCATTAGATAAATTCAATATTAATTTAAATAGTTTAAAAAATAATTGGAACGAATCCAAATCAAATATGGATATCTCCTATATTTAAAAGTGTATTTAAAACAAAACCTTTCCCAATTTAAATTATCCAAATTAATAAACTATTAAATTAAATAAGATTAAAAATATCTTTTTTCACATTTATTAAAATATGCTATTAATTAATTTCAAAAATTACATATATATACTGCTAAATAATTTTAAAATATAAAACTTGCTTTTCTAATATACCATTTTATAATAATCATATTTATTATTATAACTATGTAAATAAAAGGCTTTATAAATAAAATAACAAATTTAAAATACTTATTAGATATATTTTGAAGCTATAAAAAATACAAAAAATGATTTTCCTAAAAATATGTACGCTCGCACATATTCACACTCGTCGAGCAATTACGAAAAATAAAATTTCGAGCGCGACGTAAAATACGACTACGCGACGTACAATACAAAAATTTAAATCAGTACCAAAATTAAAATAAAATAAAATAATAATATTAGTAAAAATTTAGGGGTTTTACAGCGTGGGTTAGGGTTTAATCGAAATCCCCCTTCTTTCTCGTTCTCGGTCTGTATTTATATACTTACGCATCTACTAGATCGGGTGTGGGCTTTTGAAGGGTTTTTGATGCTGCTGGTTCTTGAGCTCGGGTTTGGGCCACTTTGGCGTCTCACGAGATATTCACCGATATCTCTTGGTTTAGTGATACGCTGTGGTCTGGCTGATACTTCTCGGGTTGAAGAGGGGTTATGCAATTCATGTGGGCTGGGTCAAAGCTGCTACAGGAAAAGGCCATGGGCCCACTGTGGGAAGTCTTAGTGGGGGAAAAAAACCCATGGGTTGGGTCTCGGCTGACTGATTTGGGAGGGGAGGAAAGAGCCCAGTTCTTTTTTTTTTTAATTTATATATATATATATATATATATTTTTTTTTTTTTCTTTTTTTTACAATAACCATAAAATCAAAATAAAAACCCAATATATTCTATTATAGGGCCTATTTATATAAATAGAAATATATATATATATATATATATATATATATATATATATATATATATATATATAACGTTTATTAGACAAATAATATAACCCATAATATTAATATTGATATTATACAATAATAACCTCAATAATATCGATAATAAAATAATAATAATAATAATAATAATGAAGAAATGCAATAAATCAATAATGCATATATATCATTTGCACAGTCTAATAATCCCGTAATGCACAAGGTCCCATTATACAAAAAAGTCAATGAATATCAATAATAATAATATTTATAATATTTAAATTACGAATATCTAGGAATATTCATTAAATCATTAAATGGAATACAACACGCTCATACCAAATTATATCCATACGGATGTCATTGGACGTGCCGTATGACCTACATGGGCTTGGGCTTGGGCTTGTCTTGGGTCCTATCTGGACTAATTCGGTACAGCCGGGTTCCCTAAAACTCAATAATATAAATAATAAATAAATAAGTCTTCGGTAAGGGTTAAGTCGCATCTTGGCCTGATTTTCCTTGTTATGACATCGCTATGGCTCGGCCTTCCCTATCAGGGCTAGTACTCTAGTCAAAGCACGCCATTGCACTATCCGTGCCATGATTTCTAGTCACCATGCACTCCAAAACTCTGCCATGGCTAAAGTCATCTATCGTACTAATTAACTAAGTAATTATTTATAAAATCTAAAATCACCATTCCAATAAAATAAATAATAATAATAAAATATTCTAAATTTTCTGGGAAGGACAGCTACAAATCTACCCACCTTAAAAATAATTTCGTCCTCGAAATTCTAATTCATAATTATTCCTTATATTTCAAAGGAAAACTACCATTACCTCAATCTCCTCGAATTTTAATTCCTCAAAAATAGTTTATATCCTCCTCCTAGCCATTTTGTAACTACGAAACTCTGAGGACTTCTACCCACCTTTGGTCACACTACTCCCTCAAATCTCATGTCACTAAAACTTCACAATCTTCCAACTAATTGCTAAAATTGCTACCAATAGATATATATACTGCTTATGGCCACTATAATCCTCTCCTATTTATCGAACAACCCGAAATCTAATAAGCAATAATTTACACAAGTAGCTAATAGATATTGGTAAATTCTAATAAGCATGACCTTTCATCGTTCCGAAATAGGAAGAACAGAAAGGTAACGAAGAATAATCAGGAGCAAGTATGAAATTCTAGGGTGGTAGAGAGTATCCAATGATGCGGATAGAAAGAAGGTTTACGAACCATTGACCTATTTGCTAGATTGGCTACTCTAGTCTAGTCACTTACTAAATCGAAGAACCCTTTATTTCTTAGAGGGGCTTGCAATCCATGCAATACAGAAATTCTGTTCTCAAAGTTCTAAACAACATTCCCAAATAGGACTGAATTTAAGAAATCAAGATTGTGGTCTTTTTCGTAGTTATTTAAACACACGAGTAAGAGATATAAATGCAATACCAGATCGTATCACGACATCCAGGTAGATGGAATAATGGTTACGAGTGACTTTTCATTCTAAGTGGAGACTACTATTAGGTAAAGGGACCTATTTTAAATAGTTCGGTTTACAGTCCAAAAATAGTGGTACGTATGGATGGGTTTTACTGGGTCTTAATGGGTTCCCTGATTGGACATCAATCATTGGTTGGATGAACCTCGGATTTCAATTTATATTGACTGGACAAGATCTCAATGATAAAACTATTCCTACTATGTTAGGGTAACCTGGAATAAGTTTTCACCCAAGTGGTTGAGCTAGTTGGGCAGTCGGATTGGTTAAATAGGTTATGTAAGCCCTGAAGATGCGCCTTCCGTGACTTTTGTGTTTAAGTAGCACGAGAAGACATAATTGAATGGCACACTAGTGACATGTGCATAGTGGGCTTCGAGTAGATCACAACCATATATTGGGTTGAAAGATTTGAATCGAAGTTGAAGCTCTAATGAAAGTCGAAAAGCATACCGGTATTATGGTAAGGGTTATAACTCGTCCCTTTTGACCTGAAAGTCGTACCATAACAATATAGTACAAGGGAACGTATTTGAGTGGGACGTGATATACCTAGATGAAGGTGGACTTGTCTAGATCTTGCATATAAAATTTATTGGAAGGTAATAGCTGGTCTCGTGCTCCGAATATTAATGACACGGCCGGGGTCAAAAATGATCTAAATGGAAAGTGGGAGTCCATGGGGCACTAATTATCATCGTAATAAAATTATTCTAATCAATCGATAATCCTCGTATATCCCAAAATTTTTAGAAGGCTTATTGTCTACCCTCCTTAGAAGTTAGGACATGGTCTTAGGAAATAATGAGATTAGAAGAATTTTAAAGTCCAGATATTGTACCTCGACTCTTGTTAATAAAGAAATAAGGCACGGCGTAACGGAATACAGTAAATATAAGTCAACTCAAGGATCGTTTCTCAATAAATAGGAAACGAGTGTGTACAACGACACGTGGTTGATAAAATAGAATGACCTACTCATCCCTAGTATACGAGTGTTATCACGGGGTAACCAACTCTAAGGCACATCATAAGAAAAGAATTTCTAACAACTGAGTCATGAATCTCTATATGTGTCAAGCCTGCTAGACTATGGTCACAAGGGTTCTAGCGGTATGGGCTGCATTGGTCATGCATTACTGTAGATAACTGGTAGGTCATAATATGACAGGTATTTAAGCTGTGGTGTTCCAATACTAGTTAGGTCTTAATTATGAAATTTACATAACTAGGACAATAGTTGTTGGAAACCAATCTCGGGATGAGTGTCTACCATGGTCACGGTAAATGATCGTCCTTACCTTGTTTATTCAACTCATGTCTAAACCTTGGGCTTTGGCCGAGGAAGGGCTGAGTTGAAGATTAAGGATTGCTAGTTAAAGCAAGCTTAAGGCAAATAATTAGAGGCTCACGACATTTGGTTTCTTGAGAATAGGTAGTCTCCTAGGTTGGCATTTTGATTAAGGGTAACACCCTAATCATTCTCAAGTTCAGATGGCTAGAAGGTTCCAATAGTAGTTTGAGGGTCGAGAGGAGAATGAGTAACTTAAGGCAGGGTTCTAGTCACATGGCTGGCCGATGGTAGCTACACTTGCGTATACAACTATCATAGCCATGGGGAATACGCTATATCTATCTATCAAATACGATCATTCGTCCTTCCAATTAGTGAAAGACAAAAGCAATAAGGAGTTCTAGAAAGATGTCATAGAATACAATTACGTAATTCAAGGGCGAATGTATAATTCGAGAGGAATTGTCAATACAGCTGCGGATGAGATCCTGGATACCTCTACCTCTCAATCCTCATAGGGTAATTAAATGAAGTGCGAACCAAATGTATCATGGTTGATCAGACCATAATATACTGATTCTGATTAGACAATATGTTAGTAGGCGTCCCAATAAACATATGTCTTGAATCAAGCTCAAAAACAGAGTGAGCTTGTAAAACTAGGCTGTAATAGCAGTATTGGTCAAGATAGTCAAAATACAAGTATGCAGGATTTTTGAAACAAGTTACAGTTAGTTCAAGTTTTGTGAGAATCGAACTTCACCTGGTGTTTTTGCTTATTCGGTCATCCTACTATCTTCTTATTCATAAGACCTTGGTCAACTAATGGGTTATGTACTTCTAAATTCTATATTCTAGGTAAACCTATTAGCGTCAATCAATTACCTTGCCAATAGATCGATCACAAGGACCAGGGTATACTAGGTTGGGGGACACGCTACCCAACTCACAGAACTTTCACTAGTATTGGTTTTGGATCTTATGGGACACACAGGGCATATCCTATGCTCTATAGTATCATGAACTTGTAATCATGTCTGAAGTCATTTCACCGAGGATTATGCCCTGCTTGTATACTCTGGCTGTGGTAAACCCTTGGTTTCGTAACTCAAACATGATACAAAATTGAACACTTCTTAACTCTACCCAATATTGATTCAAGGGTAACTACGATCAAAGAGGTCCTCTAGCTATAGTTTTAGCAATATTCTATAACCAATATTTTCCTAAACTAATTTTACTCTAGGGGTCGTGCCTCGCCAGTGCGCTGCTGGCTATAGTGAATCCATAGTCTCCATAATTCAATTTAATGACGATAGTGCGCTGCTGTCCTGCCATTACGAGTTAATCAACATTCCTTTAACTATATCTGTAAAATTTCCTGAGCTTCTAGAGATTCAAACATGTCGACTATGACATAAAGCGTAAGTATCTATCAGTTATAATCCTTAGAATAAAAGATGAACATGGAGGAAATAACTGAAGACAAAGAAATACAAACATTCTAATATCTATTCCGTGTGTATTCAAATATTGAGGAAAAACTTTGAACCGAAACTAACTCGAGGTCCATATATGGATAATCTAATCAGAAATTATATAAAATAATAATCCTTAGGGCAAAATAGGGACTAAAGAGGCAATTCGGACTAAGATGTGAGGATGATATCTAAAGGGGCAAGGAGAAGGAATTGTACCATATATCAAGGTTAGATCATTATTTCTAGGAAGCCCTGTCTCACCAAGTGAATAATCTATCCACATTGGATCATATCGTCATATCAAGAGGTAATAGTGTACCTATGGGGATCTGATAAACTATCAAAATTAATAACTCCTCATCTACATTGCATGGCCTAGACTACCTATCGGTAAATTTGTGTAAGGGACTCCTAGTCCTAGTCATCCTCATAAATTAAATTAATCTTAATTCGTGAATGAGCATTTCCTTGTCGCAGGCTCGCAATAGTACAACTAACTTAAGTACCATCACGAGTTCGCATGATTTGCAAAAACAGACCTACATGGGCCACCACAAAAACTTGTCACGACCCGCACCCTTTTTTTTAAACGGATACGAGACGTGTCCAAGCCAGCCTACGCCGCAAGTGTCGGCGGTAGAACGCTGTCATGGCCATGAAGATCAAAATCACAAATAATGCTCATTAACGTAATTAATTTAACTTATAATATTCACAAGTTTTACATTTGCAGAAAAATATAAACTTGTACAAATATTTGAATGATTACAACTCCACTATCTAGCTAGTCTCTAGGCTCTCGTCTGCAAGTATTTTCGTCACTCCCCAAGCTAAGTGAATCCACGGCTAACCTGAAAAATATTGGTTTCCAGTCAGGAATGGAACGAGCACAATTCACTGAATACAATTTCAAATAAAGAAAATGACTATACAACAGAGGTTAGACATCAATTACATGTTTTTGAAAATAAACAGGAAATACGAAAAACCAATAGCAAATAAATAGACACAAAATACTTTCCCCAACTGTTAGAAGTACCTTTGATATGTGATCAGTCTAGGACACTACACCGCACGGTCTACGAGGTCTACTTGCATGAAAAATAAGCACTGTCTACGAGGTCTACTTGCATGAAAAAAAGCACTGTCTACGATGTCTACTTGCAAAAAAATAAGCACTGTCTACGATGTCTACTTGTAGAAAAATAAGCACTATCTACGATGTCTACTTGCAGAAAAATAAGCACTGTCTACGAGGTCTACTGCATGAAAATAAACATGTCTACGGTCGGATCACACATCCTTGGTACTTCTCATTACCGACTCAACAATTTATAATAGAGTATAAAAATCACATAAACAATAGCCAATCAATGAAATATAGTAAAGATCAATATCGAAATGCAGACAATAAACTGTACTCGCCTGTGGTCTTTTGCCGGTAAAACCGACAATCCGAACTACTCGGTGTGCCACAATAGTCAAAACTCGTACAACAATCCCCGGATGCTGAAATAAACATTACCAATGTTCTTAGAATAGTCAAAATAGCTAGGATTGTCTGTCCTTAAGTCCAATTCTGGACACAGGAGCAAAATGGTAATTTCGGATCAAAACGGTGTCCGTCGTTGGACCCATTTTGTACCGAAAAACATGCCAGGTCAATGGTCTCTAAAATCATCAAACTACTTGTCTACAGATTCGTTTTGACGATACAAACCCAACCGTATATCCAGAGTTGGATTTCGACGGCCCGTGCACAAAATCGCCCGCTGAGTTGGACCGTGGGACCATCAAAACAGCGATCCAATCAACTGTCTCAGAATCGAACCAAACTTGGTATACAGGACCAAAAAAACGATACGGTCCTGTTGTCCCAAGTTTCATCTTGATTCGACGAGCGTGCACGAAGTAATTAGAGAATTTGCAAAAGGGCCGATACGGTGAATTTCGACGGATACGTATCAAATTCGTCGCGCACACGTGACCAATTTGAATTCCGTCAAAGCCCACACGACCACGAAGCCGTTACGCAGCTTTCGATGCTTTCGGTTCGCGACCACATTGCCCGAATTCGCGGGACGCACGTCGTATCGAGTGAATTTCTAAATTTTATAATATTTTAAAACAGATTTTTCGCCAATTTGGAAATACGATTTCTTGACGTACCGTCGTCGAAATCGACTTCCGCAACTTGGGTTGCAGAGACCTACAGGTTGTCTAGGACTGACTTCAAATAGATTGCTAATTATCGCTACGGCTTGGCGGCAATTTGCCTTCAAATATGGGTGTTTGGACTGTTACATGTGTCCTGTTTTAACAGGTCTTTTGATGATTTCAACTCGATTTCTCTCGAGTTTTGTGTCACTATAATTTAAACTATTTAATAGGGATTAAAGAGGGTTATAACAGGATCATACCAGAGTTTACATAACTCAAAATGATCAAACGATCGTGGAGATATCTCGATCCGAAACTCGCTCTTCGCTCTGCAATTGCTGCTGTGGAGTCAGCACGCCTGTGCACGGTTTGGCCTACGGCGGCTCTCCGGCCAGCGGCGGTGCGGTAGGGCGACGCACGCAGAACCAGGGGTTTCGCTAGGAGATTGCCTGGGTTAGGGTTTTATCGAAATCCCCCTTCTTTCTCGTTCTTGGTCTGTATTTATATACTTACGCATCTACTAGATCGGTTGTGGGCTTTTGAAGGGTTTTTGATGCTGCTGGTTCTTGAGCTCGGGTTTGGGCCACTTTGGTGTCTCACGAGATATTCACCAATATCTCGTGGTTTAGTAATACGCTGTGGTTTGGCTGATACTTCTCGGGTTGAAGAGGGGTTATGCAATTCATGTGGGCTGGGTCAAAGCTGCTGCGGGAAAAGGACTTGGGCCCACTGTGGGAAGTCTTAGTCGGGGAAAAAACCCATGGGTTGGGTCTCGGCTGACTGATTTGGGAGGGGAGGAAAGAGCTTAGTTCTTTTCTTCTTTTTTCTATTTTTTTATTTATATATATATATATATATATATATATATATATATATATATATATATATATATATATATATATATATATATATATATATATATATAAATATATATATAAAATAAAAAAAAATATCTATATCTATATAAATATATATATATATATAATATATATATATATATATATATATATATATATATATATATATATTAAAAAATATATATATATATATCCATATATTTACTTATACAATAACCATAAAATCTAAATAAAAATCCAATATATTCTATTATAGGGCCTATTTATATAAATAGGAATATATATATATATATATATATATATATATATATATATAAAATATATATATATATATATATATATATATATATATATAACGTTTATTAGACAAATAATATAATCCATAATATTAATATTGATATTATACAATAATAACCTCAATAATATCGATAATAAAATAATAATATTAATAATAATAATGATGAAATACAATAAATCAATAATGCATATATATCATTTGTACAGTCTAATAATCCCGTAATGCACAAGGTCCCATTATACAAAAAAGTCACTGAATATCAATAATAATAATATTTATAATATTTAAATTACGAATATCTAGGAATATTCATTAAATCATTAAACGGAATACAACACGCTCATACCAAATTATATCCATACGGATGTCATTGGACGTGCCGTATGACCTACATGGACTTGGGCTTGTCTTGGGTCCTATCTGGACTAATTCGGTACAACCGGGTTCCCTAAAACTCAATAATATAAATAATAAATAAATAAGTCTTCGGTAAGGGTTAAGTCGCATCTTGGCCTGGTTTTCCTAGTTAGGACATCGCTATGGCTCGGCCTTCCCTACCAGGGCTAGTACTCTAGTCAAAGCACGCCATTGCACTATCCGTGCCACGATTTCTAGTCACCATGCACTCCAAAACTCTGCCATGGCTAAAGTTATCTATCGTACTAATTAACTAAGTAATTATTTAAAAAATCTAAAATCACCATTCCAATAAAATAAATAATAATAATAAAATATTCTAAATTTTCTGGGAAGGGCAGCTACACAGTAAAACATACGTACGATATTAGTATAGATGTCACTAGAGGTAAAGAAATCACGGAGACTACGTCTATCAAAAGTGGTAGCGTACTCCGAGAAAATAGTAAAATTAACATATCGTCCGGGACAAATTTCCCGATAGTGAAAAGCGTCAAACCAAGAGTCTGCTATTTCCAAACATGAAAATAAAGTCGAGTCAAATTCTTTTTCACCAGTAGAGCGAGCAGGATTGAATACATTGACGGGTTCGTATTCAGAGGTCGAAGATGAACCCGCCGCGAAATCTACTTTCTTCTTTTTGTGGATTTTAGGAGCCAAAAAATTGAAAAAGGAGAAGAAATGAGATATACCATAAAGAGAATGGAGAAAAGACGTAGAATGTCACCTTCTTGAGCTTCGTAGACCTAAGAAGGAAGGAAGCTTGGAGGAGATGAAAACTAGGGTTTTTGGAGAGTTTTCGGTGCTCGGATGGAGGAAAAAAGAGGGGTTTTAAAGGGGTTAGGGCCGGCTATGCTGTTCTAAAAATTTGAACCGACGTCAACCGAACTTGGTCCGAACACGATCCAAGTTCTGACAGAGTTCGGCCACTTGTATTTTCAATTCATTTATGTACAATAAATAATAAACATACTTAATAACCTTTAATTCTTTAATTTAATAATATTTATTACTTTGGGTTAGCTGTAGGGGTCGAATCCCAGCTAGCGGTTGTCCGAAGACACTTGGCCCGTATCGCTTAGACTTTTACGTCTTTTTGATAAAGGGCCCT
Organism: Iris pallida; assembly: GCA_029216955.1. Classification (NCBI taxonomy): domain Eukaryota; kingdom Viridiplantae; phylum Streptophyta; class Magnoliopsida; order Asparagales; family Iridaceae; genus Iris; species Iris pallida. The sequence goes on from JANAVB010000195.1 coordinate 1,114,385, forward strand.
TTCAGCTTGTACCCAAAATAACTTCAATTAATAAATATCAAAATCTTAAGTTACAAGAATTTTTATTAAACATAATGCATTATGAATCTGAAAATTCAAGTATGTCTAGTTCACGTCGCAGATAATTGAAATGGTCTTCAGCCAGCAGTTTTGTGAAAATATCTGCTAGTTGATGATCTGTGTCAATTAATTCTAAGTATATTCCCTTGTTGTTGGTGATCGCGTAAAAAGTGATGACGTATCTCTATGTGCTTTGTGCGTAAATGACAAATAGGGTTCTTAGTCAAATTAATCATGCTAGTATTATCATAATATATATAAATATTAGAATAGTGCAGATTATAGTCTTCTAGGGTTTGCTTCATCCATAAAATTTGAGCACAACAGCATCCTGCGGCTATATATCAGCCTCAGTCGTTGATAGCGCTATAGAATTTTGCTTCTTGCTAAACTAGAAGACTAAATCTTTTCCTAGGAAATGACACGTACCGCTGGTACTTTCATGGTCTACTTTGCATCCTGTAAAATCTGCATCTGAATAACCGAATAGGTCAAAAGATGTGGTTTTGGGATACCACAAATCGACTATAGAAGTTTCCTTAAGGTTTCGAAAGATATGCTTAATAGCGCATAAGTGTGATTCCTTAGGATTAGCTTGATATCTATAAAGATGCAAATGCTAAACATGATATCACGACGACTAGAAGTTAAATATAGTAAACTATCAATCATACCTCGATACTTACGTGAAGAACAGTTTGGCAACTCTAGAGGGGGGTGAATAGAGTTTATATAGAAAAATAGCCAATTAAAAATAACTCTTTCACCGATAATAAATAATCAGAGTAAAGTGCGGAAAATAAATGAAGAGCAGAAGAGCATACGCAAACACAGCAATTTTAACCTGGTTTCCCTCGTGGAGGACTAGTCCAGGCCTGAGAACTCTAGCTCAGGATTAAATCCACTATTTGTGAAATAGTAGTTTATAACCCGTGCCTTTTCTTCAGAAGAGCACGTCAACTTCTAACAGAGGATTGCAGTGGCGATTTGCTTGGAATTGTCCAAGCGACTTCTTCGACTCTTGTACAAGAATCCTAACTGAGAGATGCTGAGCACTCGAGACTTAGGAGGCTTGTGGCTAGTAGATGGGAAGGGTATGGCTTATTGAGCTTATAAGAGAGAAGAGAAGAGAAGATTGGATGATTTGAAATGAGAGAATTCATGCCCTATTTATAGTGTTTTTATAGGCAGAATTCGGCCAGAATTCGGGTAGAAAAATTCAAAAAATTGGTCGTTGGACAACTAGCAACCAGCTAACCATAAAATTAGGGTTCCTGATTTCTAGGGGACAAAGTTCGGCCCGAACTCTCTATGGAGGCAGAGTTCGGCCCGAACTCTGTCTCCCGAGCACAGAGTGGTTCTAAGGGGACCAGTGGGCAGTTTTTGGTTCAGTGGAGCTTGGGATTTTGGATAGGTTATAGACTAAGTTCCAAGAGCTCAGCATGACTCAGAGTACACAAGTCTAGACTCAATGAAATTATAAAATACAGACTCCAGAACACACTGAGAGCCGGAGACTGAGCTGTCATCTGTCTTGAACTGAATGCAGTCGTCGTGTGTCGTATTGAATTAATACAAATATTATTTAGTCAATGTAGTCAATATTTGGTTGACTGTGACTTTGTGTCAACAATCTCCCCCATATTGATAATTGACAAAATAATATATGTATATTTCAATATTCATACCTGGACACAGTTGATTGTAACATAGCTCCCCCATAAACGATGCCTGAGCTAAAAGAAGATAGCTCCCCCGTAAACCATGAACGGTGTCGAGCTAGAAGCTATAGCTCTCCCCCGTACAAAATGCATAGAACCTGTGACCTGATAGATAATATTTCCCAGAGCAAGAACAAGCACAGATATACACAGATATACGAATGCATAGAACCGGTGGCCTGATAGATAATATCTCCCAAAAGCAAAACAAGCACAAAACTATAAAAATAAAAATAAAAATATACATTATTTCTCCCCCTTTTGGCAGTTAGCAATATAAAGAAGCAATGAATAGTAATGCAACCACACCAAGCAGAGAAGAAACGGTGAAATACTAAGCAAAATAAGTCACTGACATAAAGTAAAACTATGATAAAGGACAGAAAATGTCATCCACCAAACTAAGTGGCCAACTCATAAACAGAGTACAGAAAACCAACTACATAAATCCATAATAAACTAAATAACTGAAAGCAAAAAGGTAACTAAGATCATCAGCAGTAGCAGCAGCAGATCGAGCCAATCTCCATCACGGAGCACGAGAAGGTCCAGGAGAGTTGGAACGTCTGGGATCCACAAGAGCAGCACTCGGATCCAGGTAACGCAAGACCCATGGATCATCAATACGATATCCCTCATGATCGGGATCCCGCTGCATGGGAATGGGCATAGTAGGATGATGGGACACGGAGTACCGAATATCATACAGCGAGTTGCTGAGTGCACTCATCTACAGGGTAGTGCGGTAGTCCATCTGAGCCCAACGATCAGCCTCTAAGTAGAAACGATCCTGGAGCATGGTCTGGATGGACTCAAGAGTGGCAGGTGGAGGAGGTGCATCCTGACCAAAAGGAGGGGCGTCAGGCTCCTCATCATCAGAATGCTCAGAGGCCTCAGGAGAGGCGACAACTGCCTGAGTACGGCATGCCTTGGACAGAAAAACAGGAGCAGGCAAGAACTGACAGTCATGAATAGGAATGATGAATGCACGAAAAACCATAGGAAGGTATAAAGGATAAACCAACGCTCTTGGTTTCTTCCTACAATTTATCATCCAATCCATCATTGTCCTAGGAAGATTGAATGGGATACGATAATGGAGGTGATATAAGGCAGAAATCTCAAAGTAAGTAACTTCATCTGTTGAGCCAGCCTTGGGCAAGATAGTATTGAACACGATGCGATGAAGTTCATAAAAGTAGGGGGTGAGATGCTTGGCCTTTAGCTTGCGAGGACTTACGTTAGGAGCACATAAATCCTCCTTGAATCCTTCAAGGGAAGTATCGCCAACAAATTGAAGTTGACGTGCTTCCACAAGCTTGTCCCACACATCAAGATCCGGAAGAGCAAGAAAGTCTCCCAACTCAGAATCATTGAAGGCAATGCTAATGCCAGCAACCCGAGAATAGATGTGGGTTGCATCGTGAGTCAGATTACAGTAGAACATTTGGATTGCACTATGGTAAATGACAGAATTGGAAGCAACTAGTTCATCCAAACAAAGATCACGAAATAAAGATGCATATTGAGAAAATATTATGAAATTGATGGGATGGCCCCTAAACACCGAACGAGTCCTAAAATCGCTAAACCATTCATTAGAGGCGTCTTGCGACACAAATAGACGGTCGTCGTATGTGTTAGGGTCATCGGGATACGGCGGATTGAACAACGGATGAATGGGGTGTTGTTCAACAACTTGTTCAATCGGAGGAGGAGGAACCGAAGAGGAAGCTCCCTCATGTCGAGTCCTTCTCCCTCGTTTGGACAAGCGAGATGCCATTTGCAAAGAAAATAGGAGAACTTGAAAATGATAGAAGGAGAGAGTTATACCTGAAAATAATACCAAACAGTGGAAGAGAATGATGAGAAACCCTTTTTCCTTGATTTTGAGAAGTAATGGAGCCTTCTAGATCAAAAACTAGGGTTAGGGTTTTGAGAAAAGAGTTTGGAGAGGTGAGGAAGGAGGCAAAGGTGAAGAAGAGAGAGGGAATCCCGAAATAAAATAGGGGTTTGTCTTTGGTCGGATAAAATATTGACCATAGGATCTAAATTGATCCAACGGTAGAGCCAGATCCCAACGCAGGAACTAAGGGACCGAACTCGGCCCGAACTCTGTTATGGGCAGAGTTCGGCCCGAGTTCTGGATCAGTGGTCCAGAACTAAAGGCAGGCTGAAAAGATAGAAAAATTGATTAAGTGTTGAACAAAAGAGATTTTGAGGATAAAAGATTGATGAAAACAATGAAGTACATAGAGAGGTACACAAAGGTCATAATGAACTTTAGGAAAAATCAATTAGGCAATAATAAATCGGAACAAACCATATAATAAACAAAAAAATATATTGTAATTCAGTATTTCAAATTTGCCATGGGTTAGCTGCAGGGGCCGGATCCCAGCTAGCGGTAGTCCTGAGGACTAGTGCACCGTGTCACTTAGGCTTTTACGCCTTTTTGTCAGAAGGACCCTTTCGGCTTGTACCCATAATAAATTCGTCATAAAAGAATCAAAATATACTCGATATTTACGCAAGTAAGTCTCAACTTATAACTGCTTCATTCAAAATTCCGAGTTCACGATAAAGAAAATTGAAGCGCTCTTCGGATAATGGCTTAGTAAAGAAATCTGCTAGCTGATGATCAGTGTCAATAAATTCTAAGTTAATCGTGCCATTTTGCTGATGATTACGCAAAAAGTGGTGTCTGATCTCAATGTGTTTAGTGCGTGAGTGGCAGACAGGGTTCTTAGTCAAATTGATGGCACTAGTATTGTCACAGAATATAGGAATATGCATGAAAGATAACTTATAGTCTTCAAGGGTTTGCTTCATCCACAGAATTTGTGCACAACAACGCCCAGCTGCTATGTATTCAGCTTCTGTTGTGGATAGTGCGACAGAGTTCTGCTTCTTGCTAAACTATGAGACTAAAGCCTTTCCTAATAAATAACACGTGCCGCTCGTACTTTTACGGTCGACCTTGCATCCAGCAAAGTCAGCATCAGAGTAACCGATGAGGTCAAATAATGTTGACTTGGGATACCATAGGCCCACTGTAACCATACCCTTAAGGTATCGAAAGATACGCTTAACCGCGGTCATGTGAGATTCTTTAGGATTTGCTTGATATCTAGCACATAGGCAAACACTAAACTTGATATCGGGGCGACTAGCAGTTAAATAAAGTAAGCTGCCTATATACCTCGATACTTACGTTGATCAACGGGTTTGTCGCTCTCATCTGGTTCGAGTTTGGTTGAAGTAGCCATTGGAGTGCTGATTGGTTTGATGTTGTCAAGATCGAACTTCTTCAGCATGTCCTTGGTATACTTCGATTGACAGATGAAAGTTTCATTTGCCAGTTGTTTTACTTACAGACCAAGAAAGTAGTTGAGCTCTCCCATCATGCATATCTCAAATTCCGTCTGCATACACTTGGCAAATTCTTGACAAAGAGTTTTATCAGTAGACCCAAAAATAATATCATCAACATAAATCTGAATTAATAAAATGGTGTCTTTAAAAGATTTTATAAACAGTGTAGTGTCAATTTTCCCTTTTGAAAAACCTTTCTCAAGTAAGAAGCTACTTAGCCTTTCATACCAAGCTCTGGGGGCTTGTTTGAGGCCATAAAGTGCTTTCTTTAGCTTGAACACGTGGTCGGGAAATTTGTGATTTTCAAAGCCAGGAGGTTGTTTCACATAAACTTCCTCCTTAATAAAACCATTCAGGAAAGCACTTTTCACATCCATTTGAAATAATTTAAAGTTTTGAAAATTAGCAAAAGCACAAAGCATCCGAATGGATTCTAGTCTAGCAACAGGAGCATACGTCTCATCGTAGTCGATACCTTCCTCTTGGTTGTATCCTTGAGCTACTAGACGAGCTTTGTTACGTGTGACTGAACCATCTTCATTTACTTTGTTTCTAAAAACCCATTTAGTACCAATTATCGAGTGATTAACCGGTCTAGGAACGAGTTTCCATACTTGGCTTCTCTCGAATTGGTTGAGTTCTTCTTGCATAGCAGAAATCCAAAATTCATCATTAAAAGCTTCAGAAATGTTTTTAGGCTCTACTTGTGAAATGAAGGCAGTGCTAGCAACGGAGTCTCTTAGTGATGATCTAGTAGTTACTCCACGTGAAACTTCTCCTATAACTAAATTTTCTGGATGAGAAGGTTTGAAAGAGAATTTCTTAGGCAAACCCTCCAGAGAATTAGTTTCGGTTGAAGTATTCATTGGAGTAGAAGTTGATGGCTCAACGTCATCATCAAGAGTACTTGCTGCACTGTTGTCTTCATCAAAAGTCACATTTGTTGACTCTTCCACAATAAGTGAGTATTTATTAAAAACTCTATATTCCTTACTCTTGGCGGCATAACCAAGAAAGATACCATCGTCAGCTTTGGCATCAAATTTGCCTAAGTTGTCTTTGGTGTTAAGGATAAAACATCTACAACCAAAAACTTTAAAATAAGAAACATTGGGGGTTCTCCCAAACCAAAGCTCATAGGGTGTTTTCTTCGTAATGGGACGAATCAGCACCCTATTCAAAATGTGGCATGCTGTACTAACAGCTTCTGCCCAAAAATATTTCGGAAGTGAAAATTTATTCAACATGACTCTGGCCATATCGCCGAGAGTTCTATTCTTCCGCTCCACAACACCATTTTGTTGAGGAGTTCTAGGACAAGAAAATTCATGATCAAAACCATTTGTATTACAAAAACTTTCAAAATCAGAATTTATGAATTCGCCTCCATGATCACTTCGGATTCGAGTAATCATGTAGCCTTTTTCGTTTTGAACTTTCTTTACAAAAATTTTGAAAGCAGAAATAGCATCGCTCTTATTAGCGAGAAAGAAAACCCATGTAAATCTCAAAAAATCATCAACAATAACAAATGAATAAAGTTTGCCTCCAAGGCTAGCTATTCTACTAGGACCAAATAAATCCATATGAAGTAGTTGCAAGGGTCTAGTAGTACTTACAGAGTTGATAGAATGAAATGAGGATTTAGTTGCCTTGTTTAGTTCACATTCGGCACATACCGTGTCCTTTTTGAACGTGATGTCAGGCAATCCTCTCACTAGCTTCTTGGTAGAAAGTCTGGATATAGCATCCATGTTGGCATGACCAAGACGCTGGTGCCAAAGTAGTCGTTCGTCTTTGTGGGCATATAGACATCTACCTGCATTGTTAGTATTTATAGAAAGATAGAAAATGTAGATGTTGTCCTCTCTTTTCCCTTCAAAAGCAATGTCTCCTGTTGACCTATCATAGATGTAGCAACTGTTTTGTCCAAAGTTAATAACATATCCATGATCAGCAAGATGACTAATGCTGAGCAGGTTATGCTTTAACTCGGTCACTTGGCAGACATCCTTTATTACAGGAGAAGGAGGATGACCAATGATACCATTACCTATAATGTGCCCTTTGAGATTGTTACCGAAGGATACGTATCCTTCTCTCTTCATCGATAGTGATGCAAAAAGATTTGCGTCTCCCGTCATATGTCGCGAGCATCCACTATCGAGAATCCACTTACTTTCAGTTGAGGAGGGAAGGTCCACCTACATCAAGAGTAGATGTGACCTTTAGTACCCGAGTTCTTGAGGGTCCTGAAAAGTTAGTCTTTGGGAACCAAGCATATATCCTTTTATCTACAAGTCTTCTAACTCTGCACTGTGGTGAGATGTATCCATGTAATCCACAATAAGTACAGATAGCATTCTTATTTATACTAGGAGCATAAGAATAATATCTATAAGCAACAGGATGAGGATGGACATGATGTGAAGAGTTAGCATGGTGAAGATGATTATGCATGGAATAAGTGGCATGGTGATGGTGTCTATGAGGCATAGAATAATGGTATTGTCTATGATGTGTGACTTGCTGATATTGTCTAGATGGCATGGCATGATGATTTTGTCTATATGGTATATGAGGACCTTGTCTATATGGCATTGCATGATGATTTTGTCTATATGGCATGGCATGATGATTTTTATGTGTGGAGTGATGTTGATTGTGTCTTTGTGCATGATGAGTGTGTACTGAGTGAGAATTGTTCTTACGTGCACGTGGTTTATGAAAGTTTGTGTATATAAATGCATGGTTATGTGCTGCATGAGAATGACGTGATTGACTAGCATGAGTGGTATTGTGCCCATGTGATTGGGTTTGAGGTTGAACAACCTGTTTACCCAATTTGGTTTCTAATCTTTTAGAAACAGCTTGCTGTTCATCAACCTTAATATTTAAGCCATAAATCTTAGTCATGGAAATCTTGTGTCTACTCTTTTCTTCAGCAAGCAACGTGTTGAGAGTAGTGATTTCTTGAGTTTGTTGCTCAATACGTGCTTCAGCATCATGTACGCTTAATTTAAGCTTGGATACTTCATCAGTGTCATTAGTGGGTGATGTGTTTCTAACATTATCAAGAAGTAAAGAAATTCTTTGTATCTCATCTTCTAGACTTTTGATTTTGTCCTTGGCATGTTTATATTTACCGATGACCTTTTTATGATCATCGAGTAAATCAGTGAAAGCATCGCCAAGTTCATCAAAAGAGAAGTCATCCAGAGTTTCGTTAGATACCTTGTTAGAAGTTGCCATCAGGTACACATTTGTTGTATCTTGAGGAGAGTCCTTTTCTTTCTCAGAGTCACTTGCTTCACTTTCATGCCAGATGCCTGTGTTGGCATATTTCTTTGATGAGTTCTTTTTGTATGGCTTCTCATAGCGGTTGCTCTTCTTCAGGAATGGGCAGTCTTTTCGGACATGTCCAGTTTTCTTGCAACCGTAACAAGTTGGTTCTTCTTCATCGTCTTCTTGAGATTCCTTCTTCCTTCGATTGAAGCGAAGGAATTTCCTGAAGTTGCGAACCATGAGAGCTTGGTCTTCATCATCCGAATTATCTTCTTCGGTCTCATCATGATTAGCTCTTCGTTGATGAGCTTTGAGTGCGATCTCCCTGGTCTTCGGAGCAGGCTCTTCGAAGTCCTTGAGGTCAAGCTCGTAAGTCATAAGCTTACCCATCAAGGTCTCCATTGACATTGTTGTGAGATCGTTTCCTTCTATGATGGCTGTCACCTTAGGGTTCCAAATCTTTGGTAGCCCTCTGAGCAGCTTACGAATCTTCTCGTGGTTTGAGTACTGCTTTCCAAGCGAGGATAGAGGATTGATGATGTCGAGGAATTTTGTGAACATTTGAGTGATCGTCTCACTTGGCTTCATCTTGAAAGCTTCGTATTCTTGAGTGAGACGGCTTATTTTGGATTCCTTGACCTGTGTGGTTCCTTTATGCGTCACTTCTAGAAGTCTCCATACTTCATGAGCAGTGGTGCATGTAGAGACCCTGTTGAACTCATTCCTGTCTATGGAATAGAATAAAGCATTAATAGCCCTAGCATCTAGACTTGCCTGTTTCTTCTCCTCGACAGAATATTTGTCGTGTGGTTTCTCAATGAGGTCACCATCGACAACTATTCTGGCGGGCTTTTTGTAACCGTCAGTGACGACAGTCCACAGGTCAAAGTCTAGAGACTTAAGATAGAAGCTCATCCTTGTTTTCCAATATGTGTAGTTAGTCCCATCAAATAGGGGAGGCCTATGAGTGGACTGACCTTCACCATAATTGGAAATCAAGGATTGTGTGGTTGCCATGGATCAGCTCTTAGGATGTTAGTCCTTATAAAGAGAACAGAGCTCTGATACCAATTGAAGAACAGTTTGGCAACTCTAGAGGGGGGTGAATAGAGTTTATATAGAAAAATAGCCAATTAAAAATAACTCTTTCACCGATAATAAATAATCAGAGTAAAGTGCAGAAAATAAATGAAGAGCAGAAGAGCATACGCAAACACAGCGATTTTAACCTGGTTTCCCTCGTGGAGGACTAGTCCAGGCCTGAGAACTCTAGCTCAGGATTAAATCCACTATTTGTGAAATAGTAGTTTACAACCCGTGCCTTTTCTTCAGAAGAGCACGTCAACTTCTAACAGAGGATCGCAGTGGCGATTTGCTTGGAATTGTCCAAGCGACTTCTTCGACTCTTGCACAAGAATCCTAACTGAGAGATGCTGAGCACTCGAGACTTAGAAGGCTTGTGGCTAGTAGATGGGAAGGGTATGGCTTATTGAGCTTATAAGAGAGAAGAGAAGAGAAGATTGGATGATTTGAAATGAGAGAATTCATGCCCTATTTATAGTGTTTTTATAGGCAGAATTCGGCCAGAATTCGGGTAGGAAAATTCAAAAATTTGGCCGTTGGACAACTAGCAACCAGCTAACCCTAAAATTAGGGTTTCTGATTTCTAGGGGACAGAGTTCGGCCCGAACTCTGTGTGGAGGCAGAGTTCGGCCCGAACTCTGTCTCCAGAGCACAGAGTGGTTCTAAGGGGACCAGTGGGCAGTTTTTGGTTCAGTGGAGCTTGGGATTTTGGGTAGGTTATAGACTAAGTTCTAAGAGCTCAGCATGACTCAGAGTACACAAGTCTAGACTCAATGAAATTATAAAATACAGACTCCAGAACACACTGAGAGCCGGAGACTGAGCTGTCATCTGTCTTGAACTGAATGCAGTCGTCGTGTGTCGTATTGAATTAATACAAATATTATTTAGTCAATGTAGTCAATATTTGGTTGACTGTGACTTTGTGTCAACATTACGCTGGTCGACTGGTTTGCCACTTTCATCAATGTCAAGCCGGGTTGATGTAGCCGTTAGAGTTCCGATAGGCTTTACATTTTCGAAGTCATACTTCTTCCGTAAACATACTTCTTCCGAAAATCCTTCGTATACATGGCTTGGTTGATGAATATTTTCTATGAGTGTTGTTTGATCTGGAGTCCTAGGAAGTAGTTCAGCTCTCCCATCATATTCATTTAAAACTCACTTTGTATACAATTAGCTAATTCTTGACAAAGTTTTTTATTAGTAGAACCGAATATTATGTTATCTACATAAATTTGTACCAGAAGAATATCATCATTTGAAGACTTGATAGATAAAGTAGTATCAACTCTTTCTTTTGAAAATCCATTTCAAGTAGAAAGACACTTAGGCGTTCATACCAAGCACGAGGTGCTTGTTTGAGTCCATAGAGTGCTTTTCGAAGTTTGAAGACATGATCGGATTTTTGAAAATCTTCAAAACCAGGGGGTTTTCAAAAAAAACTTCTTCTTTCAAAAATTTATTTAAAATACACTTTTTACATCCATTAGAAATAGTTTGGAATTGTGAAAACATGTAAATGCACAAAACTCGTTGATAGCTTCTAGTCTAGCAATAGGAGTATATGTCTCATCATAATCAATACCTTCTTCTTGATTATAACCTTGTGCCACTAGACGTGCTTTGTAACGTAGAACTTGCCCATCCTCACTTAATTTATTTTGGAACACCCATTTGGTACCAATTATCGATTGACCAATAGGTTCAGGAGCAAGTTCCCAAACTTGGTTTCTCTCAAATTGATTAATTTTCTCTTGCATGTCATTAATCCAAAATTTATCATTAAAAGTATTTGCTACTGTCTTAGGTTCTACTTGAGATATAAAAGCTACATTAGCTACAATATCAGAGTCTTTACTAGAAGAACGTATACTTACACCTTTTGATACATTACCTATGATGAGCGTCTCTGGACGATTTGACAAGAATTTCCAAGATTTGAACATCTTAGTTAGATCTTCCACATGGCTCTCTTTGGTAGCAGTATCTTTAGATGACTTAGATTTAATCTATGTATGTTCATCATCACTGTCGCTAGATCTGTGGCTACTGAGATTATTAAAGGCAATATTAATAGATTCTTCAACAATCATAGATCTTTTATTAAAAACTCTATATCCCTTACTCTTAGCAGCATATCCAAAAAATATTCCTTCATCTGTTTTGGAGTCAAACTTTCCCAAGTTGTCCTTGGTGTTTAGGCTAAAACAATGACATCCAAAAACTTTAAAATAAGAAATATTTGAAATCCTTCCAAACCACGGCTCATTTGGTATTTTCCTCAAAATAGGTCGAATCAACACCCTATTTAAAATATGACATGCTGTACTAATGGCTTCTGTCCAAAAATATTTAGGAAGATTATGCTGATTCAGCATGACTCTAGCCATCTCGCTTAGAATACGATTCTTACGCTCTACAACACCATTCTGTTGGAGAGTTATAAGACAAGAAAAATCGTGGTAATATCTACTATCATCCAAAATTTTTTTGAAATTAGCATTTATGAATTTGCCACCATGATCACTTCGGATACGAGTAATCATGAAGCCTTTTTTGTTTTATACCTTTTTATAAAATATATGAAATTCAAAAATAGCAACATTTTTATTTGATAAAAACTAAACCCATGTATAACGAGAGAAATCATCGACAATCACAAAAGCGTAGAGCTTACCGCCAAGACTAGCAACTCTACTAGGACCAAATAAATCCATATGAATTAACTGCAAGGGTCTAGAAGTACTTACAGCGCTGATGGATTTAAAAGATGACCTAGTTGCCTTGTTCTTTTCACAGTCAGCACATACCATGTCTCTTTTGAATGTGATTTCGGGGAGTCCTTTTACCAACTTTTTGGTACATAGCCATGAGATAGTATCCATATTTGTATGTCCTAGCCTCCTGTGCTATAGCCAGATTTCATCTTGATTTGCTACAAGGTACCTTCCTGCATTGTTAGTACTTTCTAAAAAGAAAACGTATATGTTGTCTTCCCTAATCCCTTCATATATGGGATTACCAGATGACATTTCATATATAGAGCATTTGTCTTTTACAAAGTTGATACCATAACCATTATCTTCCAAGTGACTTATGTCCAGTAAGTTATGTTTCAACTCCGTAACTAGACAAACATCTTTTATTACTGGGTAAAGAGACATACCAACAGTGCCATTTCAAATTATATCACCTCTTAAGTTATTTTCGAAGGAAACGTATCATTCTTTCTTCATCGATAGCGTAACGAATAAAGATGCATCACCAGTCATATGCCACGAATATCCGCTATCGAGGATCCACTTGCTTCTAGTATGAGAGGGTTGAGGATACACCTACAGAACGAGTAGATAAATCCTTTGGTACCTATTTCTTAAAGGGTCCATTTTGATTAGTTCTAGGTATCCAAACAGGTGTCTTATTGTCAAGAAGTTTTTTTGCTAGACAATAGTGTGATATGTGCCCGTGAGTACCACAACACGTACAAGTACGTTTTGAAAAAGTGCTCTTCGTTTCTGTGTTGACATGTATTTGTGTCTTCTTTGATAACCTATAAGTGAAAGCATAATTATGATTTACGTGTTGCTTGCGTGCTTTTTGTGGTTTAGTCCTCTTAGTTGTATACTTAGCATTAAGACTAACCTTAGGCTGTGTCACTGGAATGCCTGTTTGCGTAACTTGATCTCTAAGTTTTTAGAGATCACACAAGACTCATCATATTTGGCAGTCATATCAACAAGTCTTTGCTCTGTGACTAATTGTCTCTTCTTCTCTATGTCATAAAGCTATTGTATTTTGACATAATCTGTTTCTTTCTTTTTGATAGTGAGGATAGCCTTATGATAGTCTATTTTGAGCTTGGCTATCTCATCCGTTTTACCGATAGCAGATATCTCTTTAATGTCTTCAAGAAGATTGGACAATCTTTCTACTTCGGTTGTGTAAACCCCCGTTCTGATTATTGCTATTTTATTTATTCTCAATATATTTTTGGCATGAGATAATAATTTTGATTTTTATAAATATATTTTACTAATACATTTTAAGGTTTATCATAGAGAATATGTAATAAAACTTTGTGTTTGATAGGGTTTTTGGTAAATACATGGTTGGCAGGGGGCCCAATGCAATTTTCCCAACTCAACACCCTGTTATATGCTTGACAACCTAGATTCAAATTCAAATATGGCCGTTTCTTTTCGAAGCCAGGTTCGATATGTTAGTAGAAGTTTCCTTCCAAGCCTTGGCATGATCAACATCAAGCTTAATCTGATTTAAACCAGATCCTCTCTATCTATTTCCGTAAACCCTACATACATACATGTCGTCAGGAGGAACAACCGAACTCATAAGGAAGGGGGCGCATATCTCTTTAAACTTTAGATTTTGGTTAGGAGGAGCTCTTCAAATCCTTTTAAGGATAATCCAAATCCGTTTTTGAATCCAACTCCATATATAATTCCTGTGATCAATCTCATATATATATGAGGACAGTCGAAATTAGTTCCCCTTCAAAAAACCTAACTTCTCCTCCCCTATATTGAGTTCGTGAAGGTCTTATGATCGGAAAGGGAGTTCGACATGGAGGGCTCTCGATCCTCAAAACAGGTAACCATTTCTTCCTTCATCCACCAAACCCTGTGATTCTTAATAACTAAATAGTTCATCATATCTAATTGGGATTAAGGTATTTGTGTTGATGTAACGCCCCAGTCCCAAAATACTTAGGACTAGGTACGTGTCCATGCCAGCTGTATACATACGAAGTATACTCCAATATATGGAAACCTCGTATGAATACATAAGCTGTAAAATGCAGTAAAACCATGATAACTAAATCTCATCCACTAGGTAAATAAATGATATAAAAGCAACTTTGAATTTGTCATGTATACAATCGTTGGGCGGAGACAAAGTCCACTACCAACTATCTCAAATAAAATATACAAGAAGTGATCGATAAAATAACGAGACGAACCAAGCGCAATCGTCTTCGAAAGAATGGAGAAGATCACGGCCTTGGCTAGAACACCTACAAAATCACAGAAGCACACACCTGGAGGGATAACCAGGTCCTCAGAGGGACGTAACAAGATACAGAAAGAACATGCCATAATAAACTGAATATATAATATGTCACAACCTGAAATAAGTGACAAGACGACAATAAGGTAATCTAACCGTACTACAGTATTTATGCAGTTAAGAATAAACCTCCAACGCATGGGCACTTTAGCTCAGTAGCAGTAATCTCAGGTATGGCCCATCAGGATACCAGGGACCTCAAAGCATAACATTCATCGAATGTCAGAGGCCAGCAGTAAATCAGTATCAGGATCCAGGACCGTATCTCCTGCGGAGATAACCGGCAATAGGGAAGTGCATACTTGGCCCATACGTTAAGGAACTGTTCTTCCCATCCAATGTCTAACAGAGTCATATCTATGTCTCACATACCTCTACTAACTGCTAAGTCTCCTAACATGCCTCTATTAGCAGTTAGCCCTATCGCATGCGCATGGGGGATCAGCCCACACACAAGAACATCTACATGCTACTCATCTCACACATCCTCGTAGTACAACTGTGTCAAGGTATATGCGATACACTACAGACGGTAGTCTCTTAACTCTAAATCTACATGCAATCAAAGGATAATAACAACGTATATCTAATATCACTTAGCAGACAGTAAATCAAGAACTGTAAGAACTGGAAATAAATGAACAGTGATATGTAATAAAATGCAACTTAATATAAACAGTATAATGGCAAGGTATCTTGCCTGAGGTTTATGTGCAAAAGAGAATAATCCAGTAGCTCGAGCAGACAAATAAACGAAGCAAGAAAAGTCAAATCCTGCAGATGACTCCGGATGCTGCAACAAACATCATGAACGAGTTTGGAATATAAGATATGCCTAGAAAACGCCTGTCCAAAAGTTAAATTCTGGAACAGGGGCAAAATCGTAATTTCGGATCAAAACGATGTCCGCCGTTGGACCCACTTTGCACCGAAATACGTGCTAATATCAACGGTCTCTAAAGTCGTTAAACTACATGCCTACAAATTTGTTTTGATTAGACGAACCCAACGGTATGTCCAATTTTGGATTCCGGTGGGCTGTGCACAAAATCGCACGTTGAAGTGGGATTGTGGGTCCGCCAAAATAGCGTCCCAATCAACGGTCTCAGAATCGGACCAAACTTGGCTCACAGGACCAGAATAATATTTCGAGTACAATGGCGCAAGTTTCATTGCGATATAATGAGTGTGCACAAAGTTGTGACTTAATTTGCTAAGGGTCGATACGGGGTATCTCGACGGATACGCACTGATTTTGTCGCGCACATGCAACAAAATCGGGTTCCGTCAGTTCCCACACGTCGACACATCCATACGCGCCTTTCGATGCGTATAGTGAGCGACCACGTCACCCCGGTTTGTCAGGGCGTACGCCGTATCGGGTGTTTTTCTAATTTTCGAAAACAGAATTTACAATTTTTCGTAAAACTTTAACAACGTGTAACTTTCTACATACTAGATGAAAAGTGAATCCAGAAGGTGCATTACAATCTCGGTTATGTTGTCTTTGACTGTCTTCAATTAGTTTTTTTGAAAGTTTAATGGACAGCAAGAAAAGTGGCCGACAAGTTGATGTTTCAAAACAGTTTTTAATATTTCAGAAAAGTGGTTTTTCTACAACTTCGTCTCGATTTTTCGAGCAAGTTGAATGGCCATGTCGAAATCCATCTGGGAGATCTCGAAGAGGGTCATGTGGGCTTTCTACACGAATTTACGGATCTAAAAACAGACTAGAATCGAGAGAGAAATCAAACGGGGAAGTTGGGTACCTTAAAGTGGGAATCTGTTGTTGTTGTTGTTGTGACCGGGAGGCGGGACTGCTGTCGCTCCGGCGAGGTTGGGCACGCACGCCGAGAAGACGGAGGAGGATGGAGGAGAGAGGAGGAAGAAATTTTAGGGTTTTTCCAAAACATATATATATCAATATATATATATATATATATATATATATATATATATATATATATATATATATATATATATATATATATATATATATATATATATATATACATAGTTAGGGAGGAGAGGGTTCGGCCTAGGTAGCTGCTGCTACCTAATATATATAATGCGGCAATGGGTTTGCAAGCAGCTGCTTGCTGGCGGCTTAATGTTGTGGTGTGGTGGTTGGTCCCACCCCATTGGGCCGACCACTCCTTGGTTTTTTTTTTATTTTATATCTAAATCTTTTGCATATATATATATATATATAATATATATATATATATATATATATATATATATATATATATATTTATATTATGTATATATCTAATTGTACCATAAAATCTCCACAAATTTAAATAACAAACTAATATTATCTATTCAAATAATTAATGTATTTAAACACATGTATATATATTTGAATTCAATTTATAACAAATCAATCTCAATATTAATAATAATATCTAAAATATGTTTATTTAATTACCACCAAATAATTTTAATAGTAATAAAATAATAAAAATAGTAATATGGTGGTTTTGGGTGACTCATACTACGCACCCTAATCCGGATCCAAAAAATTGCACAAATGTTGTAAAATATTATTTTATTAATAAAATATAATTTTGTACCAAAAGTAAATAAGTATTTAACAAGTTCTAAAAATAATTTAAAAATATTTGTACATACCCAAAATATTCCTATATGGCCACCTTAGTCACCCCACATGCTCACATGGGCTTAAAATTTGTTCGGGCCCTGTTCGAACTGAATTGGCCAAACCGGGTCATCAAAAAAATAAATAAAACCATAAATTCTATAAAATTATTTTTAGTCTAATAAAATAATAATAAAATAATTAAAAAATAGGGGTTTTACATCCTATCCAACTTACAAGAATTTCATTCTCGAAATTTAGGATTAATAGGGTAGATAGGGTTGAGGGATAAGAAGAGTTCGTCAATACCAAAATACAATTAAATTTTGGAGGAGACGATAAAACTACGTTCAACACCACCTTGCAATAGAAAATTGTGGAGTCGATATATACAAAATATATCATGGTTATAGAATTGAATAAGGGTTGCTAATGAAGGTGACAAAATTTGATAACCCGAATAAAAATAGTGGAAAATTTAGTAGATCAAGAGGATAATTAGACGTTTAGGAGATATGGTTCCTTGAGAGAAAACTGGATGCTAATCATCTGGGTTGAGAGTTAGATTTAAGTGAACGATTAGAATCATTCTCGAGTGCTCAAGAATAATTGGGAGGACACGATAACAATTCTAGGGTTAAGGTACGAGGGGTAGTTAAAGACGAGGATACAGCCACATGAGTCGGTCGGTGGCTATCTACATTTGTGTATATTTAACCGATTGGGCAACCAAAGATGATACCTTGAGTCTATCTAGCAAGTACAGTGCCTTATCTTTCCAAAATAAGTGAAAGGCAAGAACAACAAAGGTTTCAAAGACGGTGTTATATATTAAGTACGAATTGCGGGGTTCATAGGCGGCAAAAATAATTCAAAAGAGAATTCCCAAGGCTGTCGCAGATGAGACTCTAAGGCAAGTTTACTATATCTTCATCTACGTAGAATAATATGTGATAAGCGAACCAAAGTGCAATAGGTTGATCAGACCATCATGCACCGGTTCTGATTAGACAATATGTTAGTGGGTGCACCCAATAAAATATGTCATGATCAAACTTGATAACGAAATAAGCTTGCAAAATTGAAGCTACATTAGCAGCATGGGATAGTCAAAATATGAGCAAGGGAGGTACTGATGAAGGAAATTTTAAATAGTCCAAGATCTTTTAAAATCAAGGCTCGCTCGAAGTTTGGGCCTATACAGTTGTCCTAGTATTTCTTCATTTATGGCTTGGTAGACTAGATAAGGTAGGATCCTCTGAATTTATAGTCTAAGTGAACTTACCAATGTGGTTCATAAGGAAAAAGGTTTGTTAGGGGGTGAGGTATTCTACCCAACTTACAAGAGTTAAACTAACAGTATCAAGGGACAATGGGTCAAGCAATCAAGATAAAGTACAACTTTAAGCATTTAAGGAATTTAGTAGAACACAATCACATATCGGGTCGAAAGGATTGAGTCGAGGTTGAATCCCTATCCGTGGTCGAAAAATATATCGGTATCATGGTAAAGATTATAGTTTGGCTATTTTGACCGTAAGGTCATATCAAGAAACAGAGTACAAGGAGATGGGTTTTGGTGGGACATGATATATCTACATGAAGGTGGGCTTGTCTAGGTCTTACATATGAAATTTGTTGGAAGGAAAAGTCTAGTGTTGTGCTCCAAACATCTAAGTCACGGTAAGGGACGCCAAAAGATCAAAAATAGAAAGTGGGAGTTCACGAGGTGATAATTAATGCACAAAATAAAGAAGATCAAGTTAAAGCATGAAATAAAATTAATTAAGGAATCCAGTAAAAATAATTCAGGGATACAATTCCGGAGAGAAGATAGTCTCCTAGATGAATATAGTCATGGAACCATTAAATCATTATTCAAATTGCAAATGGGTTAGAAGGTCGTAATTAAAAGATCTAGATTTGAAGGAAGGTCGAGTAAGTCAAGGTGGAAATACAGTCACATAGCTGGGTAGATGACTAACAACACTTGTGCATATACTACTATCATGGTCATGAGTGACATGGCAATTAGTGTAGAGTACATCTATCTTATTAGAGCTATCTTGATGGCCTACCATTAAAATTTTCAACTCGTGTTTCCTCCAAAAAGTTTCTAAAATAAACTTTCATAAATAAACCAACAAAATTTGTATTCACTCCAAGCCGTTCAAACTTATCATAAATTTTTTTTTAAATCACTTTCATAAATCTCAAAGAAAATTTTTTTTTATCACGTTACTACTAACCTTTTCCAAAATTAACGTTTAAATTCAACTATTTAACTCAAGAATTCATAATTTATGAATTCATAAAAATTTCACAATCAATAAAAAATTTAACACTCTAAATTTTTCAAATAACTCATAATAAAACTCTTAGCATATTAAAAGCAATCTCAAAAATTAAGCTCAATGCTCTCATCAATTTTAACTTCTATTCATGCTAAGTTATTCCAACAAAATCACAACTTTTAAATGGTAACTTCCTTTAATCAATCATAATAACTTTCCACCACATCCTTCAAAATTCTCCCAAAATTTTTAATGTTAGCAATCCCACATTAAACTAAAATTTTCAAACAATCTTATCAGTCAAAATCTTTTTCTTTTTTACTAAAAATCTAAATAGATTTGTAAATCCTCAATCATAGGACACAATTTAAAATAAAGAAAAATTCTCAAAAATCGTTTTCAATTTTTGTAAACCAAAATTTACCATCATTACTTCCACTTAAAATTCAAAATTTACTAAACACGAAAATCGCAAGTTGTACAACTCAATTTAAATAATTCCTACGGCCATTTTTAAAAGCTAAGATCATTTTCAAACCAAATTTATAACCGTTCAAAGGTGTATAACCATAATCCAATAAATCATAAACATCAAAACTCGAAAGTCAAATAAATTTTATATTTGTTCAATGATGTATATCTATCACCCAAAAATTATAAATATCACAACTCGAAAAGCAAATAAATTTTTATATTTATTCAAAGATGTATAGCTATAACCCTATAATTCATAAATATCAAAACTCAAAAATCTAATCAATTTCTTAAATCAATGGTATAAAGATTCTAGCTATATATATATATATATATATTTTTCCTTCCTGCAGTATCAATCCTATGGTGTTTACTATTTAAAAATCTCAAGATTAAAACCTTCCTTGGTAGTATCCTACTTTACAAATTACTAATCACTAATTCACACAAAAAAAGCCTTTTTAACTCAATTAGAGTCTTGAATGTATTTCAATTGCCAATATCACTATTCTAGCCATATGTGTGACCTATGAGCATATACTAGTGTAGTCATCTTCCTAGTTGATACTAAGCACGAAAATAAGAATCGACGGTAGAAAGGAATCAAGCAAGGTGCAATTCAAGGAAGGCGAACGAGAGTTCGGAATTTGAAGCCAAGGAAAGAGGTCAAGCTGTATGGATGAGATTCCTAGATTCTAATCATATGTTGCAGGCTCACATCGGTACAATTACGTAACCGAAGTGGCAAACTCGACCTACATGGGCCACCACAAAAACATGTATTGCCCCAGTCCCAAAATACTTAGGACTAGGTACGTGTCCATGCCAGCTGTATACATACGAAGTATACTCCAATATATAGAAACCTCGTATGAATACATAAGCTGTAAAATACAGTAAAACCATGATAACTAAATCTCATCCACTAGATAAATAAATGATATAAAAGCAACTTTGAATTTGTCATGTATACAATCGTTGGGCGGAGACAAAGTCCACTACCAACTATCTCAAATAAAATGTACAAGAAGTGATCGATAAAATAACGAGACGAACCAAGCACAATCGTCTTCGAAAGAATGGAGAAGATCACGGCCTTGGCTAGAACACCTGCAAAATCACAGAAGCACACACCTGGAGGGATAACTAGGTCCTCAGAGGGACGTAACAAGATACAGAAAGAACATGCCATAATAAACTGAATATATAATATGTCACAACCTGAAATAAGTGACAAGACGACAATAAGGTAATCTAACTGTACTACAGTGTTTATGTAGTTAAGAACAAACCTCCAACGCATGGGCACTCTGGCTCAGTAGCAGTAATCTCAGGTATGGCCCATCAGGATACCAGGGACCTCAAAGCATAACATTCATCGAATATCAGAGGCCAGCAGTAAATCAGTATCAGGATCTAGGACCGTATCTCCCGCGGAGATAACCGGCAATAGGGAAGTGCATACTTGTCCCATACGTTAAGGAACTGTTCTTCCCACCCAATGTCTAACAGAGTCACATCCATGTTTCACATACCTCTACTAACTACTAAGTCTCCTAACATGCCTCTATTAGCAGTTAGCCCTATCGCATGCGTCTGGGGGATCGGCCCACACACAAGAACCTCTACATGCTACTCATCTCACACATCCTCGTGGTACAACTGTGTCAAGGTATATGCGATACACTACAGACGGTAGTCTCTTAACTCTAAGTCTACATGCAATCAAAGGATAATAACAAGGTATATCTAATATCACTGAGCAGACAGTAAATCAAGAACTATAAGAACTGGAAATAAATGAACAGTGATATATAATAAAATGCAACTGAATATAAACAGTATAGTGGCAAGGTATCTTGCCTGAGGTTTATGTGCAAAAGAGAATAATCCAGTAGCTCGAGCAGACAAATAAACGAAGCAAGAAAAGTCAAATCCCGTAGATGACTCCGGATGCTGCAAAAAACATCAGGAACGAGTTTGGAATATAAGATATACCTAGGAAACGCCTGTCCAAAAGTTAAATTCTGGAATAGGGGCAAAATCATAATTTCGGATCAAAACGATGTCCGCCGTTGGACCCGCTTTGCACCGAAATACGTGCCAATATCTACGGTCTCTAAAGTCGTCAAACTATATGTCTACAGATTTGTTTTGATGATATGAACCCAACGGTATGTCCAATTTTGGATTTCGGTGGGCTGTGCACAAAATCGCCCGTTGAGTGGGATTGTGGGTCCGCCAAAATAGCGTCCCGATCAACGGTCTCAGAATCGGACCAAACTTAGCTCACAGGACCAGAAAAATATTTTGAGTCCAATGGCGCAAGTTTCATCGCGATATGATGAGTGTGCACAAAGTTGTGACTTAATTTGCTAAGGGTCGATACAGGGTATCTCGACGGATACGCACTGATTTCGTCGCGCACATGCAACAAAATCGGGTTCCGTCAGTTCCCACACGTCGACAACATCCATACGCACCTTTCGATGCGTATAGTGAGCGACCACGTCACCCCGTTTGTCAGGGCGCACGCCGTATCGGGTGTTTTTCTAATTTTCTAAAACAGAATTTACAATTTTTCGTGAAACTTTAAAAACGTGTAACTTTCTACATACTAGATGAAAAGTGAATCCAGAAGATGCGTTACAATCTCGATTATGTTGTCTTTGACTGTCTTCAATTAGTTTTTACGAAAGTTTAATGGACAGCAAGAAAAGTGGCCGACAAGTTGATGTTTCAAAACAGTTTTTAATATTTCAGAAAAATAGTTTTTCTCCAACTTCGTCTTGATTTTTCGAGCAAATTGAATGGCCATGTCGAAATCCATCTGGGGGATCTCGAAGAGGGTCATGTCGGCTTTCTACACGAATTTACGGATCTAAAAATGGACTAGAATCGAGAGAGAAATCAAACGGGGAAGTTGGGCACCTTAAAGTGGAAATCTGTTGTTGTTGTTGTGACGACCGGTAGGCGGGACTGCTGTCACTCTGGCGAGATTGGGCACGCACGCCGAGAAGAGGAAGGAGGATGGAGGAGAGAGGAGGAAGAAATTTTAGGGTTTTTCCAAAACATATATATATCAATATATATATATATATATATATATATATATATATATATATATATATATATATATATATATATATATATATATATATATATATATATTGTTAGGGAGGAGAGGGTTCGGCCTAGGTAGCTGCTGCTACCTATTATATATAATGTGGCAATGGGTTTGCAAGCAGCTGCTTGCTTTATATATATATATATATATATATATATATATATATATATATATATATATATATATATATACATAGTTAGGGAGGAGAGGGTTCGGCCTAGGTAGCTGCTGCTACCTATTATATATAATGCGGCAATGGGTTTGCAAGCAGCTGCTTGCTGGCGGCTTAATGTTGTGGTGGGGTGGTCGGTTCCACCCCATTGGGTCGACCACTCCTTGGTTTTTCTTTTTCTTTTTCTTTTCTTTCTTATCTAAATCTTTTGCATATATATATATATATATATATATATATATATATATATATATATATATATATATATATATATATATATATCTATTATGTATATATCTAATTGTACCATAAAATCTCCACAAATTTAAATAACAAACTAATATTATCTATTCAAATAATTAATGTATTTAAACACATGTATATATATTTGAATTCAATTTATAACAAATCAGTCTCAATATTAATAATAATATCTAAAATATGTTTATTTATTTACCACCAAATAATTTTAATAGTAATGAAATAATAAAAATAGTAATATGGTTGTTTTGGGTGACTCATACTACGCACCCTAATCCGGATCCAGAAAATTGCACAAATGTTGTAAAATATTATTTTATTAATAAAATATAATTTTGTACCAAAAGTAAGTAAATATTTAACAAGTTCTAAAAATAATTTAAAAATATTTGTACATATCCAAAATATTTCTATATGGCCACCTTAGTCACCCCACATGCTCACATGGGCTTAAAATTTGTTCGGGCCCTGTTCGGACTGAATTGGCCAAACTGGGTTATCAAAAAAAAACCATAAATTCTATAAAATCATTTTTTTAGTCTAATAAAGTAATAAAAATAATTAAAAAAATAGGGGTTTTACAGTTGATTCTTAAGTGAAATCCTAGATGAAGTTGTAAGGGGCATGGGGTACAAGGGTCTAACTAGGCAACAAGATGAGGGATACTAATTTCAGTTGGCTAATGTTGGCATTAGATACCTGCAAGAGCAAATGATTGCATTTGTTAGTGTAGGTATAGGCTTCCCTGTAGGGTTAGCAGAAATGGTTGATGGCAAGTATCAGAACATTGGGTGAGGTTACTTACATGTTTCTGTAAAAGGGGGCAAATAGGTACTTGACTGAATGCATTTAGGAAGTATGCAAAAACTTAGTCATGTACATAGCAGTGAACACCACACTAGGTAGGTTAGGTATCAGGAATACATGTAGGGGGTCGAGGCAATGAGACTGCAGCAGTGGTATATTAGGACGCGAGCGCAGGTGGGCAATGGTCAGAATAGGGTATAGTCAGTAAGGAACATATTATAGAGAGGGAGTATGCACAGGTGGGGTTGGTGATTAGAAGTAATAGGCTTCGATGTTGGGTGAACAAGTTAACCAAATCAGGTAGGGGTATATAGGAGTGGCACCAATTCTTATTACCTATACAACTGGACCAATAGGGGGTATGACCCATAGGCATAGAGGTAGGTGGTAGGCTTGTGCTAAGAGTCCAAGGGAATTTCCAATCCATTTGACAGGGCATATATAGGGGTATCAGCCTATGGTATATACTGCCTGGGTTGAACATAGTAACAGCTTGAGTTAGTGCAAGGCATGCATTACATACCAAGGCGCATAACCTACCTTGGTTGGGTTGATGAGTTGGTTATGTAGCTATTAGGGGTACAAGAGATATATCTGTTGGGGTTGAATAGATGTATCAGTTAGTTGAATATGAGTATCAGAAACTGGTTCGAGACCTATGGATAGAAGTCGGTGTAGTGCACATTATATGACTGTGTATCAGGTAACCCAGATAGAGGGATGCATCAATTGAGGGGTACAAGCGGTGAACTGTTTGCAGGGCATGGTACCAAGTGTAAGGAATAACTATAGCTCTGTAACTAAGGGGCTCTGTTAACAGAGGTGAGGTAGAGAGACATATGTATAGTGGGGTTGGGTTGCAACGGTAGGTAACCATAGGGTTGTGTATATGGGAGTATGATAGTGTACCAGAAGCAAAGAGGGGTAACCACATAATGAGTACACAAGCATTCCCAAACAGGTTAAGTCGTATAACAAGGTGTTATTAGTGCTTCACAGTAAGCAGTAAATAGGATGGATAGGGACACCATTTAACTATAGAAAACCTTTCCTTAACATACTCATGCACAGGTAAGTAGATGGATTAAACTAGGCTTGTATAGGTCGTGACTGATCTGGAAACAAGGATAGTGAAGTATCAGGTTAGGAGGACCCCTAGGTAGGCATGTGTAAAGCTAATTAACTAAGTGATATACCTATATGTGCCTATGTAGCAGCAAGTAAACCCATGGGTATAGAGCCACCTATTGGCTAATAGAAGAGCAGTTGAGTGACTGCTATATATATAATAGTTCCTAAAATCGTACGAGTACAAAACAGAGGTTGGGTCCTATTCAGTTAAGCTAGGGAAGGTATGGTAATTGGAAGCCTAGCAGTGATGTGTAGTCCTAATCCATATAGGATAAAGTTTAGAAAGGAAGGATAATAATGGAAATAGATGGTTTTTATATGATTAACTTAAAGGATACTAAAACCATATATGAGGATAATGGTTACCAAGTTGGTTTATTAATTTAAAGTAAAATCTATAATACAGGTTACTTGGACCTCGATACGGATTCTCGCCCGCATCCTCAGCTCAGGACCACATGCAAGTATACCTTGCCTTTCGTTACAGCTTTATTTATATGCTTATCTGCTTTCATTATCCAGTTGATTGCAGACTTGTGCTTCATCATTGCTCACAGTTAGCCTTGTAGCCTTATTTGCATATGTTTTTCACTTGTACTAGTTAGAGTTGTATCGTAGGACGATCATATTATAAATTGAACTGCTATTTCCTTATTTCGATTTCATACAACCTGCAAGTCCACACACGGGGTGAGGGTTGTCCGTTTGCACCTGCGAGTCCACACACAGGACGAGGGTGACTTGTCTTGAAAATGACCTGCGAGTCCAATGCGGGGCGAGGGTTAGTGATTAGTTCAAACCTGCGAGTCCACACTCGGGGCGAGGGTTTGGTATTCCATTGATCTCTTGTTTACTTGTTCTCTTACAGTTTATTTATGCGTAGTAGTTCATACATTCATGTCTTCTGATCGTTTAGTCTTTTCTGTTTATATCTTGGATTTCCTTCATACATAATAAACTATTAGAAAGGCTTGTATATTATGTATCTTACTAGTCCTCTGAGGACCTGATGATCTCTTCAGGTTTAGCCGAGTATTGAGCCAGGTGCACGTGAGCAGGTTAGAGCCAGCATTGGACCACGATACCACCGCAGCCGAGGGTATCTTGATGATTTAGCAGTTTGGTCTCAGTTATTTCATTTCCATGTTCTATCTTTATTCTCGTCTATTGGTAGTAGATTTGTGTCCACCGGACGTGACTTGAACTTCTTGAAATTTAGTTTATATTATTCAGTCCTTTATTTAAGTTGTATTTATTCGATTTGGATGTGACTTTACTTTCTGTGGATGAGATCTAGATTACCTTGTTGGACATAGTTTCTGTGACTTGTATACATACTAGACAGCGTTCTACCGCTGACACTGCGGCGTAGGCTGGACTTGGACACGTCTCGTATCCGAAAAGTGGGTGCGGTTCGTGACAGGTTGTTCATGCCTTAACCTCTTTGCAAGATTGCTTGTACTTGTTTAACATATTTTTGTGTTCTTCAAGTAGTTCGCTAAAGGCAGTCTCTAATTCATCGAAAGTAAAGTCATCACACAGAGGGTTAGATGATACCTTATCGAATGCCATAAAACGGACATTAGCAGTGCTGTAGGGTCTGTCCTCTTTCTCTAATTCACTAGCATCACTTTTGTGCCAGATGCTTGTGTTTGCATACTTTTGACCTGTTGTAGCTTTTCTACTTGATCTAGATCTATCATATGGACTACTTTTCTTTGACATTGGACAGTCCTTCTTTATATGCCCTGACTTCTTACATCCAAAGCATATTATTTCTTCTTCACTGCTTTCATAGACGTCTTTCTTCTTTCGGTTTGATCTCTCAAACCTTAGGAATTTCCTGAAGTTCCTTACTAGCAAGGCTTGCTCATTATTACTTGATGATTCTTTGTCAGAATCATTGTTTGCAACTCTTTTAGCTTGTACTTTGAAGGTGATAGATTTTTCTTTGGGGGTTGCTTCTTCAAATTCTTGCAAGTCTAACTCATGGCTCATTAGCTTGCCAATAAGTGTCTCCAGAGTCATTATGGTGAGATCGTTTCCTTCAATGATCATAGTTGCCTTTGGGCTCCAATTCTTGGTTAGAGCCCGTAGCACCTTTTTGATCTTCTCATTATTACTGTAATCTTTATCAAGAGATTGCAAAGGATTAGTATTGTCTAGAAAACGAGTAAACATCTATGTAATTGACTCATCGGGTTTTATATTAAATGATTCATATTTCTGTATTAGTCTACTGATTTTGGATTCCTTCACTTGGGAAGTACCTTCATGAGTTACCTCAAAAAGTCTCCAAATATTATGAGACGTAGTACAGGTTGAAACAAGATTAAACTCTATCTTGTCAATTGTACAGAATAGTGCATTGATGGCACGTGTATCTAGACTAGCCTTTGTTTTTTCTTCGTCTGTGTATTTGTCGTGTGGCTTGTCTACAAGTACACCTTCAATCACTATAGGTGTCGACTTCTTATAACCGTCAATTACTATAGACCAAAGATCAAAGTCAAAAGACTTTAGAAAGAGACTCATTCGTGTTTTTTGTTAAGTGTATTTTGTTCCATCAAATAGTGGGGGTCTATTTGTGGATTGTCCTTCACCGTTGAATATTGATTTCACGGCTGCCATTTATACTTTCTAGAGTATTATATAAGAATATAAGCTACTCTAATACCAATTGTAGGACCATTGAACACCTCTAGAGGGGGTGAATAGAGTGTGTGTGTGCAGCAAAAAAATAATTACCACAAAAAAATAAACAGATTATAAGTTATGGCAGAAATAAAAGACACTAAATTAAATTGCAGTAAGAGATAGAAGATCAAACTCAGTGAACCCTGGGATATATACTGGTTTCCCTCTGAGTGGACTAATCCAGTCGCGAGTACTCTTGCCTATTGTTAATCTACTATTTGTAAGCTAAATAAGAGCTTACCATCTCTTTACAACACCGTGCTTAGCGATAAGTACAAGACCGACTTCACAACACTGTGCTTGGTGACGAGCGCACGATCGACTCCGAAAATAGAGAAGTTTTCTGACTTGTAACCTCTTTACAACTCTGTAAACCAAAGACTCTAAATCGAACAGAATGTTTACTGGTTTTGGCTAAGAGTAGTTTGGGTAAAATGTGAAAGCTTTATATCTCTTAAAAACACTTAGCAATAGATAGAGGGAAGAGTGAATGAATGATTAGAAATGTAAAAATCCTTCCATATTTACAGTGTTTTTGAGGACCGAACTCGGGAGAGAGTTTGGGCTGAGTTCGGATGCTAAGATCTCATAAACGAACATTGGATGCAGATTTGGAGGTAACAGATTTTCAAAAAAATTCGGACCGAACTCGGTCAGAGTTCTATCCGAATTCTATCTAAGCAGAACGGAATTTTGGGGTCCAAATTGCATATAGTTTTTGGGCTGTTTGGATATGTAGAATTTATGGAATTGGGTAGGCATTTTGGATTTTGTAGACTGAGAAACCTAATCCAGTAATATCCTGATTGATCTTACATTTATATTTTCTAGACTCAATAAAAGTAAAATACAGAAAAAATGTAAAAAGACTCGATCTGGATTCCGATACAATTGCTTTTGGATGATGACTCAAATGCTCTTTGTAGATGCAGGATGTAGATATAGTATTTTCTTTGATATTGATTTCAGTGACCTGTAACATTAGTAGCAATGCGTATATTTTTGCGTATCGATTTAAATTGTCGTTGATTATCAAAATCAGTTGTGACCATTTAGGCAAATGGTCGGCACACCCCGTTTCCAGCACCTCCACATCGCTAGCGGTTGCTAAATCATCACCCACCTAGCCTACGCCGACGACATTCTTATCTTCTCATCCGACGACGTTGGTTCCGTCGATGTGGTTAACAACATGCTACAGAGATACACCAGATGCTCCGGTCAACGTATCAACCCTAATAAGAGTGTTATATACGCCCACTACACCGCAAACAGAGCCCACAGTACCATGCTCACTAATATTACATACTTCTCCGTCGCGTATCCTATTATCCTATTTAGGGTGCCCACTGGTATACGGCAGATCTAATGCAGGTCTTTTCGATAAGTTATTAGGAAATATCAAAAAAAGATTGAGAGATGGCAAAATGCTATATTATCGCCTGGCGGTAAGATAATTCTGATCCAGCACGTGCTTTCTTCCATCCCCATTTACACCCTGGCCGCCTGCACCCCTCCTAAGAAAGTCCTTACCACCATTGAAAATCTCTTCGCCAGCTTCTTCTGGAGTCACTGCGACGGCAAGGATAAGTAACATTTGGTCAGTTGGGACTCAATGGCTAGACCCACATCCGAGGGTGGTCTAGGGTTCTGCAGGTTGGCACACGTTGTCGATGCTTGCTCGATGAAGATGTGGTGGAAGCTTCGTGTGAACCACTCCATCTGGACCCATTTCATAAAGGCCAGATATTTTAAGCATACTCATCCTACAGTCGCCTCCTACGACAACAGATCCTCTGCTTTTTGGCGTCGTATCCTGAATGGTCGGTGGCTCGCTGAACCTTGATTCGTCTTCGGCTGGGCTCGGGCGAATCATCCCTTTTCTTGAATAGTGGTCCGGGGACGACCTTCTTCCCCCTATCAGGGTTCCTCCATCACCAGCATGATAAGAGACCTGTGGGCTAATGACGGGAATTAGAACTGGGGAGGGTAAGGTCGTGGATCAAAGAGGAGGTTGTTGTAGTCTTAGCCGCCTCCGGCTTGGTGGTTGGGACGGACCCTGACTCACTGTTGTGGTCCCTGACGGCTAACGTCTCCTTCATCCTGGCATCGGCGCGGCGAACGGCTCACGAAATTGGTGAGCCATCCCCAACCATCGAGCCTTTCTAGCAGTCTTGCATCCCTAAGAGGTGGTCCTTCCTACTTTAGAGAACGTTTCACAAGAAACTTGCCATCGACGATGCCCTTGCCACCGTAGGCTTCAGTTTAGCCTCAACATGTTATTATTGCTTGGAGCGCCAGCCTGAAATAGTAAATCACATTCTCTCGGCGGGCGTCCTGGCTTCTGAGGTGTGGATCAGGTTCTCTAACTCCTGCCTCCCGGACCCGGCTGTTGGGGGCTTCAACGATCTTCTAGCCACCTAGGGTAAAGCCTTTCAAGGCCACCAGATCGTCGCAACTGCCATTATGTGGGTCATTTGGAAGAATCATAACAAATACAGATACGAAGGGCACCACTACAACTCTGCTCAACTGATTCTTGAGGTCTACAGACAGATTCACAAGGTTAACATACTTCGTAAGCACATCAAGGAGGGATTCTGGAACTCCTTGAACAACTGAGTTTGTTGTTTTGTTTGAGGTATTTAGCCTCCGAGCGGGAGCTGGCCTCCCCGCTCCTTTTCTTTTCTGTTCTTGATCTTACTTGTAAAGGCTGCGGCATTTTGTGCCTTTTATATGAATATATGACATGGTTGGTTGGTTATATATATATATATATATATATATATATATAATGCCGAAGCCTTTACAAGTATGCTCAAAAGCAGAAAAAAGAAGAAGAAGAAGCGGGGAGGGTAACCCCTGCTCGGTGGCAGAGGGCCTCGGGCAAAAAAGCTAAATCAGTAGTTCAGGGAATTCCATAATCCCTCTCGAACATGCTTGCATTATCTGCTAACCTTGTAAATCTGTCTATGGACCTCGCGGATCAGTTGATTAGAGGTATATTGATGCCCTTCGTATCTGTGCTTATTATGATTCTTCTACGTGACCCACATGATGGCAGCTGCGATGATCTGGTGGCCGTGCGAGGCACTCTCCCAGGTGGCTAGAGGATCGTTGAAGTCCCCAACGTCCTGGTCCGAGAGGCAAATGTTAGTGAACCTGATCCACACATCCAAAGCCAGTTCTCCTAACGAGAGGATGTGCTCAACTGTTTCGGCTTGTCGCTTCAAATAGCAGTGACACGCTGATGCTAAGCAGACGCCAATGGTGGCGTGGGCGTCGTCTGTGGGGGTGTTTCTTGCGAAGCGCTCGCCAAATCAGGATATATATATATATATATATATATATATATATATATATATATATATATATATATATATATATATATCCATATATTTTTATTATCTACAAATACTCAATAAAACCCCAAAAAAATCTTAATAATATATTTTCCTAGTGTAGGGCTTATACATAAAAATATGTACATACAATTAATATTTATTTACCAAGAACAAAAAATAACCAATAATAAAGATATTTTTTATAATAATTATAATATTAATATCAATAATAATAATAATAATAATAATAATAAAATGGACAAATATTAGGTATAGTTTTGGGTGAACACCTCATACTCCTACTTCATTTGGTCCACAAATCATGCAAATATTCTAAAAGTGCCGTATAAATAATAATAACACTCATATTGTACGTATAACAATATTAGAAAATATTTGTTAATCCCTAAAAATAAAATACGAAATATATGCATATATATAAATATGTCTACATGGGCATCTTCGCACACACAACATCTCTACATGGGCTCAGGTTGGGTTCGGATCAAATCCGGACTAAATTGGTACAACCGGGTGACCTAATAGTCATAATATTAATAAATAACTAATTAAATTATTTATAGGGTCAAGCCACAACTTTGACTGGTTATCCTAGTAGGGACAATGTTATAGCTAGGCCCTCCCTAACATGGCTAATACAATAGTCAAAGCACATGACTACACTATTCGTACCAAAATTTTGGTTGATATGCATCTCAAAACTTAACCATGACTAAGGCCATATATATTATATATATATATATATATATATATATATATATATATATATATATATATATATATATATATATATATATATATAGTATTAGGCTATTATAAAAAAAGATCATATATATACAAAATTGTATTTAAACCTTTTTGGCTGTATAACATCCCAAACTAAATTCATAATAATTCTACTAAGTCATGACAACCTAATATGGCTCTACCAAGTGAGGTTAGCTAGGTTAGGGTCCAAACATATTTTTTAATCAAATCGAACTCGAAAAGTCAACCAATGAGTCTCTTGTACCATTCGCAAATAAATAACACATGGGAACTCGATTGAGTGGCACACCCTTGGCATATATATCGTAGGCTCAAAATGGGACCAAACCATATATTGGGTCAAATGGTTTTGATCGATGTCGAGTTTCGAAGTTACGATCAAAGTTAAGTCTAGAATTACGGTAAACGGGCAATTAGTCTAAATTAACCCAAAATTATGCGAAGTCAAAATAATGTTACGGAACAAGTTCAGATCGGATATGATATATCAAATTAAAGGTGGACTTGTCTACTTCAAATTACATGTAGGACGTTTCGAATGATTGGCGCCTCTTGTGCTCCAAAAATCAAAACTACGAAAACTACACCTATAGTCTTAATTAAAAATAAAATATAATTTATTGAGTATAAAATCCTATAAAATAATAAAAAATAATTTCTAAAAATTTGGATGCTTACAATTTTATTGGTGCAAACTCAATCAAAATAGCCTCATGTTGAAGTATTTTAGTAATAATATTAAATTTTGAAAGATTACAGAAATTAATAATATTAAAATTTGGCCTACTAATTGAGTCCGAGAACAATAAACAATTAATAATATTAAATTTTGAAAGATTACATAAATTAGTTAAAATAAAGTTTTTATCATCAATCCTTAACAAGTATTTTAGTAAAGGCATATGAAGTATCAAGGCTTTTGGATACAAGGAACACATGATTTTCGGAGTTACGGTGTTACGACAAATGTCAAGAATTTTAATAAATACTAAAAGAACTGAAAACTCTGCAAAAAGATATGAGTTGAAATCTCTTGATGTCTAGTTTCTTATAACAATTATTAAGAAGATCGAATCTTAAGAAAAATAGAAGAAAATCTACTTGCAACAGATATGGTCTGTTCTGGACACCTTGTAGTAGAATTGACGCTCCGAACAAACCGTTTGGAACTGTATAGGTGGCCAATTGGACATAAAAATAGATATATAGATATTTCTATTAGTTTTACTTTCACAAAAAGATGAGGTCGGATAGTACATGAAACCCTAGATATAAAATAGCATAGCTGTTGGAATAAATTCAAACTTGGATCCCGAACTTCGTTTGACTTTTAGCGCTATTTTGGTGTACTATAAGGGATTGTGAACATATGGGAGTTGATAGGATTGTAGAGGGTCGTGTTATATTCACAACGAATATTCGTAGAGCATCATGGAAGGTCGGAAAGGGGTCGAAACTGCCGATACGCCATAAAGTGCTGTCGGCAGCCAAGGCTGGAGGTAATTTTGAGATTGGACTTTTGGGGGGAGATTTGTTGGGGTGCTGGCGGCAATAAGAGAAGAGAGGATGTTATGGTTTTGTTGGTATATATATTAAGAAGAGTTGGACTTTGATTTGGACTAAATTGGTTAGGATTTGACCCTCCAAAGGATTAATATGGTAATGGGTTTCCTTATTGGGTGGGTTGTTTGACCAAGTCAACTATAGAGGATTTAATGCATATGGCTGCAATTTAATCACTATAAACTAATTAAATATATATGTAATAAATTTTTGGCAATGTTAGATAGGCTCTAACAAGTGGGGTTGGCTAGGATAGGGTCCTGACATATTTTCTAGTCAAATTGAACCTGAAAAGTCAACTAATGTGTCTCATGTGCCAATAGCATATGGGAACTCGATTGAATGGCACACCCTTGTAGGAACGAATTGTAAAGTGCAATACTCTAGAGGGGGTGAATAGAGTAGGCAGCAGAAATTATCTATTTAAAAATATTAGCAGCAAGATCACCGATAATATATCACAAGTAAATAAAAAGCATAGATCAGAAAGCAAGCGCAAACACAAGGATGTATACTGGTTTTCCTCTTGTGAGGACTAGTCCAGTCGGAAGAACTATATCTTCCAGTTCAATCCACTATGGAAAAATCTTACAAGTTTTCTTCCGAAGTCCTTGCAACTTCTACAACGCGAGCTTTGATCCAAAGTACTCGACCAACTTCATTCTTTCTTTTATAAAGCCTCTTATTACAATCACTCTGAAACTTCTAGACCGTACCGCACTGGCAAATCGACTAGAGTATTATAACTGGCTTGGAATTTGAAAATTAATAGCTTAGAATACTTTGGAAGAATGTATTAAGCTTAGAGAGAAGAGATAAGAAAGTGAATGAGTGAATTGAAATGATTGAAATCCTTCTCTATTTATAGTTTTTCTAAAGGCAGAATTTGAACAAAATTTGGACAGAATTTGGGCAAAACTCTTTGAGAGAATCTCGGTAGATAGCCATTGCATCCGTAACTACAAGATGACCAAATTCAAAATCCAACGGGCACTAACCGAACTCTGGCCGAACTTGGGCCGAATTCTGTTGGAGTTCTATTAGGATTTTTGCAAATTGGTTTTTTGGGAGTTTTGAAAAGTCAAGCAGTTAGGAAGTAGTTTGGACTTTTGTAAGTGGGCTTGTTTTCAAAATAAAATGGTATTTGGAAAACGTTTCTTGGGTAGCCTATTTGCCAGTACGATGCAGTGTACATCGTATTCCTAGACTCAATAAATGTGAAAATTATATTAATAAAATAGGAAAACCAAGAGCCCTTTAATAACGCCTTTTCTTTTGATATTTGAGCAGA
The DNA here is from genome assembly GCA_029216955.1 of Iris pallida. NCBI lineage: Eukaryota > Viridiplantae > Streptophyta > Magnoliopsida > Asparagales > Iridaceae > Iris > Iris pallida. Next base: position 1,149,549 of record JANAVB010000195.1, read on the forward strand.
CTTGAAGATGTAATTTTCCTTGACGGCGGTCGTCCAAAGATAAATAGATCTGGAAATCTGAATACCTTTTGGGGGCTTCGCCCCCGAAACCCCATGGGAGGCGCTGCCCCCTCGATAGGTCGTTGGGCGGTTCAGAGAAATATCCTTGTATAACGCCGTCTTTCGCCCATTAGTAATTCTTTATTGCATATGTCCTGGTTTGATCACTTTTTATCATGCTTACTACATGACTAAAAGTACATGTTAGGCGAACAAAGCAGTATGATGCATTATAATACAAACATAGAAATATGATATAGAACATTTGGACAATGCTAAGTTTAAGACAATGCTAAGTTTAAGTAGCAACATGATAGTGATTACATGAATATTAGTGGCGTTATTATGTTAAACTTAATTGATTAGCCATATTCAAAAACATGATATAATCATTGGGCTAACAACCCTAGGCATGTGCGTCGTAGGCTCAAAATAAGTCAAAACCATATATTGGGTCAAATGGTTTTGATCTATGTCGAGTCCCAAACTCAAGTTGGAGCTAGGTCGAGATTTATGGTAAACGGTCAAAATGGCCTAAGTTGACCTAAAATTGTGCGAAGTCAAAAAAATGTTAAGGAACAAATTTTGATGGGACATGATATAAAAATTAAAGGTGCACATATCTAGCATTCAAATATGGAAATTGGTTTGAAAAATTGATATTTGTTGTGCTTCAAAAATCAAAGCTATGAGTAAGTACACTATAGTTATTATTAACTTTAAAATATAATTTAATATTAAAATATCCATATAAAATAATTAAAAATAAATTCCAAATATTAGAGGGCTTACATACGGTCAGGTACTAAGACTAACATAAACACTACCAAGTTCCCCCATGGCTAAGGCCAAGCTCGATAGCTCTCGGCTAAGGAAGAAGTAAAGAAGGAAAGTAGGGAAAAAATGAAGGAAAGAGAAAAGATTTGCTTACATAGACAAACGATTGATTTATGGCAATTCGATCATGATCCTTGCCCCTCACCGAGTCAATCTACATGATAGCAATATGCGAATATAATAAATGAGATAACATATAAACCTCTTATGCAACAAGTTGTAGTAATATATGGATCTACAATTACTATCAAGAAATAAGAATATGGGAAATAGTGATATGTGGTAAAGGTAAAACGATACGTTAATATTTTATTTGTCAGAACGTCTAGATGTAAAGTAACTAATGAGCTCTCAACTATATTATCCTTAAGCTATTAGACACAAGCATCATGCAAACACATACTAAGCACATCCACGAATAATTCCCACAAATAGGGTATAAAGTTGGTTAGCTTATCCACTAAGTTACATATTTTAGTTACATGTTACTTGCCGACCAAGTTATCTACCAACTAGGGGTTCAACTAGATCTAATCTAGCTTATATTTAACTATCCTAAACAAATAGATTTTTAAATTCGTGGGCTCATGGCACGCTAATAAAGGTGAAAGATTGGCCAAAAAGTCAATTGCTCAAAAAAATTTCTCCAGACGATATCATAGATGTTAGCGATACAAGGTCACTGGAATCATCATATCATCCATATGGTACATAATTCTAAATATTGTAGTTTTAAGTTTGCATGGTTTAATTAGGATCCGTCTAGAAAGTTGCATAATTTGATTTTTAGAAAATCACAAATATTTGATTGCTATAAACTCACAAAAGGTCAAAAATTGTACAATGATTCCATAACTTCAAACTGATCAAGATTCCAACGTCGGGAACGCCATAATGGAAAACAATTGGAATAGTTTGAAATGAGTAACTATTACTTATAGGGGTGCTGATGTATCCATAATGAATTTGGACAACTAATGCATATGTTTGCAAAGCTTACTCGATTATGGAACTCCTCCCACAAACGACATGAAAAAATGGATCCCGGAAGAGAAAGATGTGGCCTCTAGAAGATTAATGATGTGTTGGAAATCGTAGAACAAAATAAAAACGAACAAAGGAATTTAATACCCTAAAATCCTGTTTATAAAGTTAGGCCATCGGTTTAGTTTTAGCAAACGGTCTAGATCTGCCTCTTTCAACCATGTGGCTCGGTATGAGCCACGATGCATTGTGCAGGCAACTCTGGAGGCAGGTGTGAATCGAGTGCAACAAAAATAATCCAATAAAACACTAAGGCAAATTATGAACTAAACCTTTTAGCAATAAAGTATAGGAAATAAACAGAGTAAAGAAGTCACAAATGCAAATGTCGTAACGTATACTGGTGTCCTTCGTGGAAGGCAATCCAGTCCAAAATACTCGTGTCCAATATTAATCCACTATTTGAGAAATAGTAGTACACCACGTGCTTTGATAAAAAAAGGCACGTCGACTTCTTACAACCACATGCTTTGATTGAAGAGCACGCCGACTTCAACACTTGAAGTTGAAAACTGAACTTGGATTTCCAAGATTTTATAACTCTTCAAAGACTTCTAACCAAGATCGCACTTGGCACTAGAAGCTTGGGAGTTGTTCTTGGGGATTAGAAGAATGTAGAGCTCAAGAAGATATATATAATTCAAAGAGAATTAGTGTGTTGAAATGGTGAAAACATTATGGCCATTTATAGGACTTTATGGGACCGAGTTGACCAGAGCTTGGCCCCCAAACATTTAAAATTATGAACATTTGGTTCCTTGTTCTCCTGGATGAACAAGTCAAATCAGGAGCTGTTGAATACTGGGTTACTCAAAGACCGAGTTTGGTCTGTATTGGGCCAGAATAGTTCTGGAAAGGCTAGCCAGTTTATGGTCATGTTATCAGGTTGGTTTTATGGACAGAATATGTGTTTTGGGCCAGTTTGGGTGGACTAGGGTTTGATATAGTTTGTGGACTGTCTAGTTGCTAGTGTGACTTGTAACCCATGTTCACGAATTTTTTATTCCCAATTTTTTGATTTTATTTTATTTGGGAACTACTATTTTGAGGATTATGAATATGGAATGCCAAAGTCGTAATTATTAAAGGTAGAGTAGCACATTGGTAATTAGGAAAGTGTATAGTTAAGGGAGAGGCATGATTAGTAATTAAGTATAGTTAGGAATCTTCTAGATTTCCTAAATTAATTAGGTGACTAGGCTAATTAATCCCAAAGAAATATTCCTTGGAATCTAGCATATTCCTTAATTAATTAGGTGACTAGGCTAATTTCGTGACTAGGCTAACTAATCCATCTGCTAATCACTTTAAGATTATTCACCCATAATCCTATAAATACCACTAATTATTTAGTTCTAATCATTCCAATTTTCTAAGTATTTCAACGTGTCCGTAATGCCCATGTCTATTTCATAACTGTGTCGGCCTCAAGTCCGTGCCCATACTTTATTATTGTTTCTAATAGAAATACAATTCCCGACACATACTAGTACTCCTTTTTTCCGTGTCCATTAGAAAAAATTTGTCACGTTTCGATTTCGAAGAATCGATAGTCGTCCCTCGCGCGTGATGTCGTGCATTCACACAAGGCAAGGTCATAAGGTTATCCGAAACAATACATCTAATAGAGTAGGTATAAAAATTGGACAACACATTTGAAACAGAAGAAAACTTTTCTTCATTAATAATAAACATCATTTATAAGACTCTATTACAATGGTTGTCATGCGGGCTTACGACTTGACTCGATTACAAAATGAATGATGATGATATAGTCGTTCCATACATTACATCTCCTTTTATACAACCAAAACATTCAAAACACCTGCTATCATAGGGAGTCGAACCATCTTCTTCTGGACTGAAATGCAGAGTCTTCCCAAGGATTGAAACAAGCCTTCGGCACACGGACGAGGCTTCAAAAACACATTAGCATCGCCTTCAGCTAAGTGGCATGTCTTTGTTGATTCGGAGGACCTGTGGTGAGTGAGGATTAGTATATTGCCGTGAACTGGTGGGTGACTAATTAAATTTATGCTCTCATTTGTTTCAAGAAGTTGTATGATATAATTGGTGATCTTTCTAACCTGTTGGCACATTCGGTCTCAGTTAACTTGATTTTGATAGTTAACTAAACCATGTCTCGATATGATACAATACGTCTCACATGAAGATTCAACAATGCTGCGGTGTTTGAAGGTTGTTCTTGTGGTCAATCAAATAATTTTTTGTTTTATTCAGTCTAGGACCTATGTACATCGAGTCACACTAGATACCAGAAGTCTAGTCATATTAATCCAAACCAAGTCCACTTGAACAACCTCCAAATCCATCTACAAAAATCCCAACCCATTCAAACCAAAATTATTTCAAAACAAACCAAAATGCCATATATATTCTGGCAACCAGACTCGGACCGATCTCCGGCAAACTCGAACCAAACTCTATCTTGACGATCCTAGAAAATCTAGACATCTCCATGATATTATGGTTCCCAACATTCGAAAAAAATTAAATATGTACCCAAATTTTGTCCAAACTCTGTCCACAAAAATACTATAAACAGGCATGGATTTCCACATTCTTACTCACTCATTTTTTTAATCTTTCATAACCTATAGAATGATATCTGAGCTTTAACCTTCATCTCCAAGATTAACTCTCTTAGCCTTTTAGTTTTATGTGCGATCTCAGTTAGAAGTCTGAAAAGAGTTATAAAAGCTTTTCTTCTGTTTTGAAGTCGACGAGCCCTTCGGATAAAAGCTCGTGGTTGTGAAGTTGTTGCACTTTTCGATCAAAGCACAAGGTGTAAGGATCTGCAAGTGCATCGGATTCAAAGCTCGTGTTTCACTATTATGACTATAATGCATTCAACTCCGAGCAAGAGTTCTCGGGCCTGGACTAGTCCTCGCAGAGAAAAACTAGGATAAAATTCTCGATGTTTGTGTTTGCTCTCTAAACTCTGTTGCTCTTAATATCTTTCTTAACACATACAATATTATTATGTTGGTTGCACTCTTCCCTCACTTAGAATAATTTTTGTTGCATAGATATTTTTGTTGCACTCTATTCACCCCCCCTCTAGAGTTGCCTAACGATTGTTCTATTGGTATCAGAGCTAGATCTTTTACTACCGGACTAACGTCCTAGAGTCATGGAAACTATTGGATCTATCCACACCAACAATAGTGAAGGACAGTCGACAAATAGGCCACCCTATTTAACGGTACTAACTACAAATATTAGAAGACACGTATGAGCTTCTACTTGAGGTATCTTGAATTTAACATATGGTATGTAGTAGTAGATGGGTATCACTAGCCACCTAGAATAGTCATAGATGGCAAACTTACTGAGAAGCCCCATGATAAATACATAGACGCAAAAAAATATGCCAGTCTTGATGCTAAAGCTATTAACGTATTATTTTGTGCTTTAGACAGAATTGAATTCAACAGGGTCTCTACATGTGCCACTTCACACGAAGTATGGAAACTTTCTTAAGATCACTAATGACGAGAACTGAATTCAACATAGTGTCTACTTGTACCACGTCATATGAAGCATGGAAACTTCTTGAGATCACTCATGAATGAACCACACAAGTAAAGGAATCAAAGATCAGTCATCTAAAACAAGAATATGAAGCATTCAAGATGAAGTAGCATGGGACGATAACTCAAATATTCACACGATTTTTATACATCGTCAACCCTCTATCCTCTAGAGAAGATCCAAACGGTACTCAGAGGACTCACCAAGAACTGGAATTCCAAGGCCATGAAAATAGTTGATGGAAATGATCTAACAATAATGGGCCTCGAGACACGCATGGGAAAACTATTAACTCACAAGTTAGATCTTAAGGAATTTGAAGAACCCGCACAAAAAAAGTGATTGCACTCAAGGCACATCATCACAAGAAAGCCTCCAACTATGAATCTGACGACGATGACTCTCAAGAAGATGGCGCTGCCCTGATGACCAGAAACTTCAAAAAATTCTAAAATTTGAGAGATCAAAGAAGAAGGAGCTAACAAAAATAGTGATGAAGAGCCAATGTGCTATAACTGCAAGGATCCTAGCCACATAAAGAGGAAATGCCTAATGATAAAGAAAGAAAGTCGAAGAGATCGTCCATCCAGAAAAACTTTATCAAGAAAATATACTAACACAAGCATCTAGCATGAGAGCGAAGCAAGTGAGTCTGAAGAAAAAAAGACTCGAGATTCTACAAACCTCTGCTTCAGGGCACTAACTAATCAGGTATCAATTAAAACTAACTATGATGATTTCACGTTTGATGAATTAGGTGACGCCTTCAGTGATCTGTTAGAAGAATATAGAAAGCTCCTTAGTAAGTTTAAGTGTAACGCACCAGTTCTAAAATACATAGGACTAAGTACGTAGACATGCCAGCTGTGTACATACGAAGTATGCTCCAATATACGGAATCCTCGTATGTGTACATAAGCTGTAAAATGCAGTAACCATGACAACAAAATCTCATCCATAAAAATAAGAGAATAATAATATAAATCAACTATGAATTCGTCATTTGTACATGTAGTTGGGCGGAGGTAAATCCACTACCAACCATTTTAAATGAGAGAAAAATATACAAGGAAAGAATCGATAAAATGACAATGGACGATCCAAGAGCAATCCGCCTCGATAACAAAGGAAGACCACGATCTTGGCTAGAGCACCTACGGAAAGTCATAAAAGCACACACCTGGAGAAATCACCAGGCCCTCAGAGGGACGTAACAAGATACAAGAAAACAACATGCCGAATAAACTGTGATATATAATAAGATAAAGTGATGCATGCAATCGGGTGCCTAACTGTTCTATTGTGATCATGTTTGTTAAGAACAAGCCTTTGACACATGGGCACTTCTGGCTAATAATGGGATCTGGTTTAGTCTCCTCTTGGGCACCAGTGACCAAGCGTATAACATTCAAGAACGTCAGTGGCCAACCAGAGTGAATAAGCATACCCGTATCTCCAACGGAGCTTCCGGGTTACAAAAAAAAGTGTAATAGTGGCCCAAATGTTAAGGTATTGTTCTTCCCACCCAATGCCTAGTAGGATCATCTTCATGACTCATATGAACCTCTGGTAACTGCCAAGTCTACTAAATATGCAAATCTATTGGCAGTTACTCCTAATCGTCGCACGCCTCATACGTATCGGTGGCCAGCCGACTACGCTAGAACGTGTCCTACATGTGACTCACAACTCGTGATAAGCATGTGTCAAGCCATATGAGATATACCAATACCTCATGTCAATGGGTGGTCCTCTAGTACTAAGTCGATGCAGTAAAAATAAATAAAAACAGTAAAAACGACTAACTCAGTCGCTTGCACCCAAGTATGGCTTGGACGCACAAGTGATAGAGACAGGAAAAATATATGAATAAACTAAAATAAATGACAAAAAATAAATGATAATAATCACAGAGTATAATGGCAAGGTATCTTGCCTGAGGGTGGTGCAAAAAGATAACAGTCAAGTAGTCAGAATTGTCAGCAATGAAAATCAAATCCCACAACCGTCTTCGGATGTTCAAACAAACATCAAAAACGTTTTTGGTATAAAAGATATGTCTTGAAATGCCTGACCAAAAGTTTAATTCTAGACACATGGGCAAAATCATAATTTTGGGTCAAAACGATGTCAGCCGTTGGACTCGTTTTGCACCGAAAAGTGTGTCAGTACCTACGGTGTCTAAAGTTATCAAACTAAATATCTGCGGGTTCGGTTTGATGAGACGAACCCAACCGTATGTCCAAAGTTGGATTCTGATGGGCCGTGCACAATTTTGCCTGATGGATCGGATCGTGGGCCCGCCAAAAAGGCGTTCCGGTCGACCTTTTCAGAATCGGACCAAACTTGGCATACAGGACCAAAAAATTGATACGATCATGTTGGCGCAAGTTTTGTCTCGAATCGGCGACTGTACACGAAGTTATGGCCTAGTTTGTGAAGTGGCCGATACGGGGTACTATGACGGATACGCATCGATTTCGTCGTGCACGTACAGCAAAATCGAGTTTCTTCAGTTCCCACACGTCGACAACATCCATACGCATCTTTCGATGCTTATGGGTTGCGACTACGTCGCCCGGTTTGTCGGAACGCAGGCCGTATCGGTTGAAAGTTTCTAAAATTTCAGTTTTAAAAAGCAGTTTTTCTCGGATTTTTAACATCAGATAACTTCCTATGTAATCTACGAAAAATACTTCTACCGAATGGGTTTTGATCCCTTATATGTTGTCTTTCTCTATTATAAACTAGTTTTTGAAAACTTTCTGTAGGTCAGCCACGATTGGCCTTCCAAGTTGGGTGTTTGAACAGCCCTTACTGTTCGGGTTGAACACTATTTTTCTTGATTTTCTCAAGTATTTATCTCTCGGTTATAACTCAATTTGATTCGAACCAGTTACAAGGACTAAAATGGTTAGGTTGTCGTCTAAAAGAATTAAACAGAGCGGTAATCGATCAAGTAGGCATGTAGAATTTCACAGGGGAAGTTAGGTACCTAGAGTCGAATTCGAAATAGGGTTGCTCTGTTTTGCGGTCAGTTCAGGGATCTCCTCCACGGTGCGGCAGGCGACACCGATGTGCAGGCTGGTAGACATACGTGCGCTGAGGTCAGGGAGGCTCCGGTGTAGGTGGTTTGGGTTTTGGAGAGATTTTCGATGGAGAATTTCGTAGAACTCCTCCAGCTCTTCCTATGTATACGATGATAACTTCCTTACTTTGGGTTGGATTCCTTCTTGGATCCAGTATAGGGTTGGATACCTACTGTGTAGATTCCGAAAGGGATTAGGTTGCGAACCTACATGTGAGGAATTGGTGGGAAAGGATTTAACAAATCTTGCAAAATCAAACCTTAAAGATTTGGTTAGGGTGCGCTTTTATCATAGAGTATCTGTGATTTCTCAAGTATGGTCGCGACCTAGTAGGTACTGGTATGCTTTCGTGTTTTTTTTGTTTTTTTTGTTTTTACTATCCTATACATACATACATACACACACACACATGCACACACACACACACACACACACACACACACACACACACACACACACACACACATATATATATATATATTATATATATATATATATATATATTATATATATATAATATATATATATATATATATATATATATATACACACACATAACACCTAAAAATTATAAAAATAATTCCTAAAAATCTAAAACTCACTAAATACCCATAAGCATAATTAAGTTATAATTTGCAAGAAGTATATCATGAGTAATATTTTACTCACTAGTATATATATAGGGAAAAATTACATAATTATTTACTAACTATTCACTAGATAGACAAATATCATAAATACTAAATAAAATAAATATATAAAAAGATTAGAAAATTAGGGGGGTTTACATCCTACCCAACTTATAAAAATTTTGTTCTCGAAATTAAAACTAAGGTCGGGGGGTATGTGTCACGCCCCAGAACCAGAATACTGGAGAGCGGGGGAGTGACTCAGCCAGCTACGTATTACGGGTAGAAGAATACCGTATAATACGATCAATGCTGTCTAACCAGACGAGGGGGTGCATACTACATAAAAGTCTTACTATGGTCATTACACATCTATTGTCTCAATCATTCAAACAAGAAACAGAAATATAGAACATGTAAGGTAAAGCAGTAAGGCGTCCCAAATGCTCAGTCAAAATGTTCTTGAGATCTGGCTTTACAAAACATAGCCAGATGATATAGCAAGCGTACACAATTGTTATCAGCTGCAGTCTGACTTAATTACAATTATGCAAAAGTAAGTACAAGACAATCCGACTAACATGTCGGTGCCAAACGGCAAGGTATAAAGTAGATAACAAAACGAGTGGTGAAGTTAAGGAACCCACTCGAGGCCTCCTGCGATCATTCCTCTAGTATTGACCATCTTGGAGGTGGAAGTACGCTGAGTCCTCGGGAACTGGCTCTAAATCTGGCCATGCAAAACCAGAGAGGTTAGACCTCTAATAGCAAGTACCACAAGGGAGCACGACATGAGAACTAAAACCAGTAAGTAAGAGAATATACTAATAAAGCTCTGCTTGCTACTAGGATTCACATCACATCAAGACACTTCGAACCAACCTCCCAACCAAACAAGGACAGAAGTTGGCCCGTCATGTCCTGACATTCTGATCATCCCAGTTAGGTAACAGAGTACAGTGCACAAACAAATCATCTTGAACGGCCAATCGACTCCTACGGCTTGCTATTATGAGTCCCAAGTTATCCTGGAATAATGCAATTTGGGATTCCTCAGTTCTTACTATGTGCAAGCAAGGCTAGTCTATCCAGTCGATCAATTGGCCCATGCATGAATTAGACGAGTCCTAGCAGGACGCCCGTCAATATACAATATACAATAATAATAAAAGCAGATACTGTTCCCTGCCCGTGTGGCAGATTTACAGTATCTGTGGGAACCAGCCGGCCCGTCGGGTGCTACTTGTCCCAAGGGGGCTGCCATATAAGAACTCGGGAATCCATTCTCTCCATGCAATCATTATTTTATTTAACTTAATAGTCCCTACGTTGAGTGAAATCCCATGCCGTGGATCATGGTCATTCAAATGAGTACTTTCTTACGGGGTACGATATGCACAACTCTACAACGATACCAGTACGGTTAGGTTGCAGGTCTTACATAGCGTAATGCAACAATCAAATCTAACCACGGTAATCATGCCTTGACCATAAAGTACACATGCTTCTTTTGTAGAAAATAAATAAGTAAATAAATAAATAAATAGATTGAAGCCTGCATGTGCATGTAAGTCAATATTAGGGATCAGCCAGTCGATTACAATAGTCCATAACATGAACGTGTCTCATTCATTTCATTCAATAAGACGACTAGCCAGTCTCTTAGTTCCGACTAGGAACGCATGATTAATTTAGTCAAGATAACCATTATTATCAATGGCGACAAGGCATGCAAGTCAATTAGCATTAAACGGGGGTCGAGTCTATAACTCTCATGGTCAAGTCCCAGTCATACTGGGTATTCCAAAAATCAATCGGGACACAAGGCACATTCCACATAATAATTGATATTAACAATATTATCATATCATAATTTTATCGAGTTTATCTAATAAGATATCAATATACAGGGCTATAAAAGATCCAGGGTAAGCAGGCTGCTCTCATGTCAGCCTACGCTCATGCCAGCGTACGCTCAGGTCAAGTTATGCTCAAGCCAAGCTACGCTCAAGCCAGCGTACGCCCAGGTCAAGTTATGCTCAAGCCAAGCTAGCGTATGGAAGTCATACGCTTCCAAAAGGCAGCGTATAAACTCCATACGACTCCTTACTATCCAAGTGAGCGTATGCAAGTCATACGCTCCCCAAAGGCAGCGTATGGACTCCATACGACTCCTGACCATTCAAGTCAGCGTAAGTCATACGCTCCTCAAAGGCAGCGTATGAACTCCATACGACACACGCTTCCAAAAGGTAGCGTATGCAAGACACACGCTTCCTAAAAAGGCAGCGTATGGATTCCATGCTACGCTAAAGAGCGCGCACAGCTCAGTGACGCAGCTAAAAAGCTAGCATACACTGCTCACTGTCTTCTCCAAACAGCAAGAACTCTATGGTTGTACCCCAAGGCTTTCAAAAGTTCATAACTCTGTCAAAATAAGTCCGAATCCAACTTTCCAAAGGTCAAAATTGGGTAGGATGAACTGCTCTACGACATGGAACCATCAAATCTCGAGAACAAAGGAGTTTGCTAGATCAAAACCCATAGACAACCGAAATACAATAACTTAGATCTACAAGAAATGAACCAATGAAATCAAAAATACTAAGCACTAAACTCTCTTAGAATCATGAGAGAAAGAATATTGAACCATAAAACATGGTCCTCATGTAGAGCAGGATGTACTTGCCTAGTTGGTAGGTGGAGAGAGTAATGAAAGGAAGAAGAAGAAGTAATGGTGAAGAAGAGTGAATGAGGAGAGAGAAGGGAGAGGGTGGTTTTAAATAAAAGGTGGTGGTAGGTGGGAGTTGGGCCGGGTTCTTAATGGGTCGGGTTTAAGGGGCTCATCCAACCAAAAATAAAACTAAAGCAGAGAAGTAAATTGCAGGAAATAAAATGCAAAAATAAATTACGGAAAATTAATTGCAGGAAATAAATTGCAGGAATTAATTAGCATGAAAATTAAAGAGCAGCTAATTAATTAACATGAAAATTTAAAGAGCAGATAATAGAATTGCAGAAAAATAAAGTGCAAAAAATAAAACGCAGATAATTAATTAACATGAAGTTATAGGAATTTAAATACAGGATACTACATGATAAATACTAAATAAATACATTCAGGCAATATACGTATTAAAATACGCATTCTGGGAACGGAGAGTGACATCTCTACCCACCTTGAAAAAATTCCGTCCTCGGAATTTCAAATTCAAGCAAGATAGAAATATCGGGGCTAAACTAATCTAAGTACAAGCAATTCAATAAAGCAATCATTTTACAATGTCCATAGCAAGTAACATATCCATATTTAACAATCTACGTTATCTAGCAATTCTACCCATAAGGGGTTAAGCATGAGGAATCAAGACAATCAAGGTACACAGAAAAAGATATACCTTGTGAGTCAAACAAATGTGGATACCGTGATCGGATATCATCCTCACGTTCCCACGTTGACTCTCCCAAAGAGTGATGACCCCAAGCAACCCGGACAAGGTTAATTGTTCGGTTCTTGAGTATCTTCTCTCTTCGGTCCAAGATGGACACAGGCTGTTCCTCGTAAGACAGGTTGGTACCAACAACCAGTTCTGAATGATCGAGGATATGGCTGGGGTCCGATACATACCTTCGCAATTGAGATACATGAAACACGTCATGCACCTCTCGTAACGAAGGTGGAAGGGACAAACGATAAGCAACATCGCCTACCCTATCAAGAATAGCAAATGGGCCTACGTATCGCGGACTCAACTTCCCGCGAACGCCAAATCTAATAACCCCACGAGTAGGTGAGATCCGCAAGAACACGTGGTCCCCAACAGAGAACTCTAACGGCCTACGATGCTGGTCCGTCCAATGACGATGCCGATCCTGCGCAACACGAAGTCGTTCTCTAATTCCCTTAATCACTTCAACCGTCTGAACAATCATTTTTGGGCCTAACATTTTCCTTTCCCCGATATCATCCCATGCTAGTGGCGATCTACACTTCTTACCATATAGTGCCTCAAATGGCGCCATCTGGATACTGGCTTGATAACTATTGTTGTATGAAAACTCAACTAAGTGCAGGTGGCTCTCCCAAGATCCTCCAAAATCTAGAGTGCAAGCTCGCAACATGTCTTCTAAAGTTTGGATTGTCCTTTCTGATTGCCCGTCCGTCTGCGGATGGTAAGCCGTGCTAAATCTTAACTTGGTACCCAGACTATGTTGTAAGCTCTTCCAGAAATGTGATGTAAAGCGGGTATCTCGATCCGACACAATACTGACAGGAACTCCATGCTGCCTGACTATCTGTTGCATATACAACTCTGCCAACTTTTCTGTAGATTGCCCTACTCTGAAAGGAAGAAAATGTGCCACCTTCGTAAGCCGATCTACTATCACCCAAATGGCATCCTTACCACTTGGCGATCTCGGTAAACCGGTCACAAAGTCCATCGTGATATGCTCCCACTTCCATTCCGGGATAGGAAGCGGTTGCAATAATCCAGCTGGCCTCTGCTGTTCTGCCTTCACTTGCTGACATACCAAGCAACGGAAAACGAATCTAGCTATCTCTCTCTTCATCCCGTTCCACCAGAAGTGCTGCTTGATATCTTGGTACATCTTGGTCCCTCCAGGATGTATAGAATACTGGGAACTGTGAGCTTCTGCCATAACTTCCTGTCTGATATCTCCACTGGGCACACATAGACGTGATCCAAATCTAAGTATACCATCTTCATGAATTCTCATCTCCTTCCTGAGTCCTGACTCACATTCTGCCCTAAGCTTCTGAATCCTTGGGTCTTGTGCCTGAGCTGCCTTGATCCTATCTACCAAGTCGGATTGAACTTGTAGACTAGTCAGAACTCCTACATCACTAGGAAGTATAACTTCTATGCCCATCTCCTGAAGGTCTTCTAAGATATGCTTCTGTGTTGTCAACATAAATGCGCCGCCTCTTCTGCTAAGAGCGTCTGCCACTACATTAGCCTTGCCTGGATGATACTGAAGCTCCACATCATAATCCTTGATCAACTCCAACCATCTTCTCTGCCTCATGTTTAGCTCTTTCTGAGTAAAGATGTACTTCAGACTTTTATGGTCTGTGTACATGTCTACTCGATCGCCATATAAGTAATGCCTCCAAAGCTTCAGAGCAAACACTACTGCCGCCAATTCCAGATCATGAGTTGGGTAATTCTTCTCGTGATCCCGAAGCTGCCTAGATGCATATGCTATCACCTTCCCATGTTGCATAAGGACACATCCAAGTCCTTTACCTAACGCATCACAATATACTGTAAAACCTCCGGGTCCAACTGGTAATGTAAGAATGGGCGCTGATATCAACTTCTGCTTCAGATTCTCGAATGATGCCTGACATTTTGCCGACCAAACGAATGGCACATCCTTCCGTGTTAAGCGGGTCATGGGCGCTGAAAGCCTTGCAAAGTCTGACACAAACCTTATGTAATATCCTGCCAATCCCAAGAAACTCCGTACATCAGCTACGGTCTTGGGTACTGGCCAACTCTCTACTGCTTCTACCTTTTTGGGATCCACTGCTACTCCAGTTCCTGATACAATATGACCCAAAAATGAAATGTGATCCGTCCAGAATTCACACTTGCTGAGCTTGGCATACAACTGGTTCTCTCTTAAAACCTGTAACACTTTCTGAGGTGGTCTTCATGCTCCTCTTCACTAACAGAATACACAAGAATGTCGTCGAGAAATACTACGACAAACTGATCTAAATACAGCATAAAGATGCGGTTCATCAAATCCATGAATATTGCTGGAGCATTGGTCAAACCAAACGGCATTACTAAGAACTCATAATGCCCATACTTCGACCTGAATGCTGTCTTGGGAATATCCACCTTCCGAACCCTCACCTGATGATACCCTGAACGAAGATCTATCTTGGAGAAAACTCTAGCCTTGCTCAACTGATCAAATAAGTCGTCGATCCTGTATAATGGGTACTTGTTCTTTACTGTTGCCGCGTTAAGCTTCCTGTAATCGATGCACAATCTGGATGATCCATCCTTCTTCCCCACAAGTACCACTGGTGCTGCCCATGGCGATATGCTAGCTTGGATAAACTTCTTCTCCTTCAATTCCTCTATGTGCTGATACACCTTGGCCTGTTCTGAATCCGCCATTCTGTAAACTCGATCTGATATTGGTTTAGTTCCAGGTGCCAATTCTATGCTGAACTCAATATCTCTAACCGGTGGTAGACCTGGAAGTTCTTCGGGAAATACGTCTAGAAACTCTTCAACTACCTTCGGAATCTGAACTTCTTCCATTGCTGTTACTACTCCCTGCTCTTGCTGAGTTGCCTCTGACCTGACCAAGGTGAACCTCTCCATGCCTGGAATATCAAAAGATACACTCCCACTACGACAATCTATTATCGCATGACTGTCTTTCAGCCAGTCCATGCCTAAGATAACGTCGAAATTTCCAACAGGAAATTCTATCAACCGGGCGGGTAAAGGATGCCCGCACACTACAACACTACATGCTAAACTAACTCTACTAACTCCCACGAGCCCATTACCAGTGAGTATATTCAACCTCCCTGGCAATACCTCAAACTCCACTCCTAGTCGTGTCGCAAATTGTGCAGATATAAATGAATGGGATGCTCCCGAATCAAACAATGCTACTGTGGGATATGAGGCGACGAGAATGTTACCTGCCACAACATCTCCCGATGCCAATGCCTCTTCCAAGGACAGAGTGAATGCCTGTCCTCGACCTCCTTGCTGGTTCCCATGTTGCGGCCTAGCCTGGTGCTGCTGTTGGCCCCTGCCTTGATGATGCTGGGGTGGTCTATGCTGGTGTTGCTGCATCGGCGGCCCCTGCTGTCGAAACATCTGAGCCTGTGATACTAACGGACGCTGCGCCAACGGCCTCACTGCCAATGCTGGTCCTCGATACTGCCCTGCCCCTGGTGCTGGCAGAGCAGGAAACTGCTGCCCTGGTCCTCCTGACCTCGAATTCATGGGGCATGTGGTAACCCGATGATCTGGATTTCCACATATCAGACACAGTCCATTCAATGTTCGACACACATCTCTAGTGTGTCCCATCTTCCCACAATAAGTGCAGCCCGCTGGGGGTTGCTGGTTCTTCCTCTGTTACTGTTGCTGCTGCCTGGGTGGTGGTGCTGGCCCTCGCATCGCCACATCGTGGATACGAATGCCAGGGGATGGTGCTGTTGTTCGGGGCGCTGCTCCCCCTCCTCCTTCAATCTGACTGTGGGATCTCTTCTGACCCCCAGTCCTTGCCGCAAGCCTCTGAATGGTGATCTCATGCCTTCGAGTTGTCGTCAATATCTCATCAAAAGTCTGGTAATTGTGCCCTTCTATTAATTGCAAGAGCTCAAGATGAAACCCTTGCTGGAACCTCATCGCCCTCTGGCGCTCCGTCGCTACCATCTCTGGGGCAAATCTACTCAATCTGCAGAACTCCGCTGCATAAGCATCTACAGTCTTGCCAGCCTGCCTGAGGCTGATAAACTTCTGTTGTAGCTCAAACTGTGCCACAACTCCATAATACTTCGTCTTGAACCTTGCAGTAAAATCGTCCCAAGCAACAGGACGTCTGATGCCTACTTCCTCTGATTCCCACCAATCACGTGCGAGATCCTGAAGTAACAACTTCACTAGATCCACACGTTCTTCTGCCGGTACCTTAGCGGCTGTCAGGATAGCCTCAATATCCTTAAGCCATGCATCTGCTGAGATAGCATCCTCCGTGCCCTCGAAATGGCGGGGGTTGTACTTGCAAAACCGGGCTGACGCTCCTGAATCAGTCCTCACTCCTCTTTCCAAGGCCGTCTGTAATCCTTGGTTGAGTAGTACATTCTGCACTTGCAACTGAGCGTGCATGCGCTGCTGGGCCAACATCTGGTGTTGTTGAGTAGCCATCATTCCTCTCATGATCTCCAGAAGGGCTGGTGTGTCCACTTGGGTAGGTGGAACTGTTGGTGGGGGTGGAACATCCGGATACTGCGATCCAGCTGCTGCTTCTACGATCACTTCTTCCTGAGTAGCCTCCTGAGTTAGTACCGGCTCTTGTTGCTGACCAACAGGGTCAGGTTGTCCATGTTGCTGTCCATGTTGTTGCTGTCCAGCTCTGACCGATGCGGACGAAGTGCCCCTAAGGAAAGGGACAAGAGAACAATCAAACGACCGGACATGAAGGATCAATGAAGTCAAAAGATACTAGAATGTCAAGCTAGAGTTGAGAATCGACGAATCATGAGATCAAGGGAAAACATGTGTGATTGAGACATCCTATTAAACAAAATACCCCACAAGTCTGAAATCAGACCTGCATGGGCCACCACTAAAACCTTGTCACGCCCCAGAACCAGAATACTGGAGAGCGGGGGAGTGACTCAGCCAGCTACGTATTACGGGTAGAAGAATACCGTATAATACGATCAATGCTGTCTAACCAGACGAGGGGGTGCATACTACATAAAAGTCTTACTATGGTCATTACACATCTATTGTCTCAATCATTCAAACAAGAAACAGAAATATAGAACATGTAAGGTAAAGCAGTAAGGCGTCCCAAACGCTCAGTCAAAATGTTCTTGAGATCTGGCTTTACAAAACATAACCAGATGATATAGCAAGCGTACACAATTGTTATCAGCTGCAGTCTGACTTAATTACAATTATGCAAAAGTAAGTACAAGACAATCCGACTAACATGTCGGTGCCAAACGGCAAGGTATAAAGTAGATAACAAAACGAGTGGTGAAGTTAAGGAACCCACTCGAGGCCTCCTGTGATCATTCCTCTAGTATTGACCATCTTGGAGGTGGAAGTACGCTGAGTCCTCGGGAACTGGCTCGAAATCTGGCCATGCAAAACCAGAGAGGTTAGACCTCTAATAGCAAGTACCACAAGGGAGCACGACATGAGAACTAAAACCAGTAAGTAAGAGAATATACTAATAAAGCTCTGCTTGCTACTAGGATTCACATCACATCAAGACACTTCGAACCAACCTCCCAACCAAACAAGGACAGAAGTTGGCCCGTCATGTCCTGACATTCTGATCATCCCAGTTAGGTAACAGAGTACAGTGCACAAACAAATCATCTTGAACGGCCAATCAACTCCTACGGCTTGCTATTATGAGTCCCAAGTTATCCTGGAATAATGCAATTTGGGATTCCTCAGTTCTTACTATGTGCAAGCAAGGCTAGTTTATCCAGTCGATCAATTGGCCCATGCATGAATTAGACGAGTCCTAGCAGGACGCCCGTCAATATACAATATACAATAATAATAAAAGCAGATACTGTTCCCTGCCCGTGTGGCAGATTTACAGTATCTGTGGGAACCAGCCGGCCCGTCGGGTGCTACTTGTCCCAAGGGGGCTGCCATGTAAGAACTCGGAAATCCATTCTCTCCATGCATTCATTATTTTATTTAACTTAATAGTCCCTACGTTGAGTGAAATCCCATGCCGTGGATCATGGTCATTCAAATGAGTACTTTCGTACGGGGTACGATATGCACAACTCTACAACGATACCAGTGCGGTTAGGTTGCAGGTCTTACATAGCGTAATGCAACAATCAAATCTAACCACGGTAATCATGCCTTGACCATAAAGTACACATGCTTCTTTTGTAGAAAATAAATAAGTAAATAAATAAATAAATAGATTGAAGCCTGTATGTGCATGTAAGTCAATATTCGGGATCAGCCAGTCGATTACAATAGTCCATAACATGAACGTGTCTCATTCATTTCATTCAATAAGACGACTAGCCAGTCTCTTAGTTCCGACTAGGAACGCATGATTAATTTAGTCAAGATAACCATTATTATCAATGGTGACAAGGCATGAAAGTCAATTAGCATTAAACGGGGGTCGAGTCTATAACTCTCATGGTCAAGTCCCAGTCATACTGGGTATCCCAAAAATCAATCGGGACACAAGGCACATTCCACATAACAATTGATATTAACAATATTATCATATCATAATTTTATCGAGTTTATCTAATAAGATATCAATATACAGGGCTATAAAAGATCCAGGGTAAGCAGGCTGCTCTCATGTCAGCCTACGCTCATGCCAGCGTACGCTCAGGTCAAGTTATGCTTAAGCCAAGCTACGCTCAAGCCAGCGTACGCCCAGGTCAAGTTATGCTCAAGCCAAGCTAGCGTATGGAAGTCATACGCTTCCAAAAGGCAGCGTATAAACTCCATACGACTCCTTACTATCTAAGTGAGCGTATGCAAGTCATACGCTCCCCAAAGGCAGCGTATGGACTCCATACGACTCCTGACCATTCAAGTCAGCGTAAGTCATACGCTCCTCAAAGGCAGCGTATGAACTCCATACGATACACGCTTCCAAAAGGTAGCGTATGCAAGACACACGCTTCCTAAAAAGGCAGCGTATGGATTCCATGCTGCGCTAAAGAGCGCGCACAGCTCAGTGACGCAGCTAAAAAGCTAGCATACACTGCTCACTGTCTTCTCCAAACAGCAAGAACTCTATGGTTGTACCCCAAGGCTTTCAAAAGTTCATAACTCTGTCAAAATAAGTCCGAATCCAACTTTCCAAAGGTCAAAATTGGATAGGATGAACTGCTCTACGACATGGAACCATCAAATCTCGAGAACAAAGGAGTTTGCTAGATCAAAACCCATAGACAACCGAAATACAATAACTTAGATCTACAAGAAATGAACCATTGAAATCAAAAATACTAAGCACTAAACTCTCTTAGAATCATGAGAGGAAGAATATTGAACCATAAAATATGGTCCTCATGTAGAGCAAGATGTACTTGCCTAGTTGGTAGGTGGAGAGAGTAATGAAAGGAAGAAGAAGAAGTAATGGTGAAGAAGAGTGAATGAGGAGAGAGAAGGGAGAGGGTGGTTTTAAATAAAAGGTGGTGGTAGGTGGGAGTTGGGCCGGGTTCTTAATGGGTCGGGTTTAAGGGGCTCATCCAACCGAAAATAAAACTAAAGCAGAGAAGTAAATTGCAGGAAATAAAATGCAAAAATAAATTACGAAAAATTAATTGCTGGAAATAAATTACAGGAATTAATTAGCATGAAAATTAAAGAGCAGCTAATTAATTAACATGAAAATTTAAAGAGCCGATAATAGAATTGCAGAAAAATAAAGTGCAAAAAATAAAACGCAGATAATTAATTAACATGAAGTTATAGGAATTTAAATACAGGATACTACATGATAAATACTAAATAAATACATTCAGACAATATACGTATTAAAATACGCATTCTGGGAACGGAGAGTGACAGTATGCAATGCAATGCGAACGGAAAGGAACAAACGTATGAATATCGTACATTGGTTTTCGAACAAATAGGGGTAACAGTTCCGGTTGTCGTCCTCACACACCCAAGTAGACTCTTCCGGCGAGTGATGCTTCCATGCCACACGAACCAATGTTATAGATTGATTCCACAACACCTTCATTCGACGGTCGAGAATACCTACCGGTTGCTCTTGGTACGACAGGCTCGGACCAACGGTGGCTTCGGAGTGATCAAGCACATGACTGTTGTGTGCCACGTATCTTCTTAGCTGTGATGCATGAAAAACGTCATGTACACCCTCTAGTGATGGTGGAAATGCAAATCTATAGGCAACTTCTCCAACTCATTCCAAGACATCGAAAGGGCCTATGTATCTTGGACTCAACTTGCCACGTCCTTCGAATCGAATCGTGCCTCTAGTGGGGTATTTCTTCAAGAAAACTTAGTCGTCTTCCTTAAATTCCAAGGGTCGACGACGGTTATCTACCCAATGCTTATGTCGATCCTGCGCTACTCGCAGGCGATCTTGTATTTTCTTCACCATCTCTACCGTGCTTACGACCAACACGGGACCCAATATATATCGCTCTCCTATGTCACTCCAACAAACGGGAAATCGACACTTTCTACCATACAATGCTTCAAACGGAGCCATCTGAATGCTCGCTTGATAGCTATTATTGTAGAAAAACTCTACAAGATGAAGGTGGTCTTCCCATGATCCGCCAAAGTCAAGCATACACGCTCTCAAAATATCCTTTAGTATCTGAATAGTATGCTCCGACTGGCCGTCTGTCTACTGGTGATACGCCATGCTAAACTTCAAATGCGTACCCAAACTTTCTTGTATGCTCCTCCAAACGTGCGAGGTGAATCTCGAGTCACAGTCCGATACGATGCTAACTGGCATACCGTATAGCTTCACTAATTGCTTTATGTACATCTTCGCCAGAACTTTCGTAGACTGTCCCACTCTAAAAGGTAAGAAGTGGGCTGACTTGGTAAGTCTATCAACGATCACCCAGACTGCGTCTCGTCTACTAGGACTCTGAGAAAATCTTGTGATCAAATCCATATTAATGTGCTCCCACTTCCACTCGAGACTGGAGAGCGGCTTGCAACAATCCAGCTGTCCTCTGGTGCTCTGCTTTTACTTGTTGGCATACGAAGCACTTGGCTACGAAACGAGCTATCTCCCGCCTCATTTCGTGCCACCAATAAAACTGCTGCAAGTTCCGGTACATCTTGGTTCCTCTGGGGTGTATTAAGTAAGTCGAGCTATGGGCTTCAGCTATCAACTCCTGCCGTAGCTCTCCATTTGGAACATAAAGACAATCACCACATCGTAATGTCCTATCGGGATGAATCCTCAATCCTGTCTGCTCTCCTACATCGGTCCTCTCTCTAAGTCATCGAAATCTAGCATCTATAGGTAATGCTGCCTTGATCCTCTCTACTAATGATGATTGTACTTGGAGATTGGCTAATACACCATTAGCTCTAGGCAATATGACTTCAATACCAAGCTTCTGTAAGTCTTCTATCAACTCCTTCTGAGTGGCCAAGAAATGACCCATGGGCTTACGGCATAATACGTCTGCCACAACATTAACCTTGCCCGGATGGTAATGTAGTTATCTCATAATCCTTTATTAGCTCCAACCAACGTCGTTGCCGCATGTTCAACTCTTTTTGTGTGAAAACATACTTGAGGCTCTTATGATCAGTATAGATGTCTACCTTCTCGCCATACAAGTAATGTCTCCAAAGCTTCAGGGCAAAGATAACTGCTATAAGCTCTAGATCATGGGTTAGATAATTCTTCTCGTGCACTTTCAACTGTCTCTATGCGTATGCTACTACACGAGCATGCTACATTTATACTCATCCTAATCCCTTCTTGGATGCATCGTTGTATATCACGAATTCTCCTGGACCTGATGGTAATGTCAAAGTGGGTGCAGTTGTCAAGCGCTTCTTCAACTCTTCAAAAGAGACTTAACACTCGTCTGTCCATACAAACTCTTAGTCCTTGCAAGTCAACTGAGTCATGGTTCCCGTTATCCATGAGAAATCTTCCATGAACCTTCTATAATAACCCGCAAGTCCAAGAAAACTTCTTACCTCAGAAGCTGATGTGGGAGCGGGCCATGCTATGATTGCTGTGAACTTCTCCGGATCTACTGATATGCCATCTCCTGTAACAATATGCCCAAGAAACGATACCTCCTTGAGAAAGAAGTCTCAATTTCTAAGCTTCACATAAAGTCGTAAATTCCTCGAGGTCCCCAAAACTATCCGTAGATGCTGCTCATGCTCCTCTTGGCTCTTCGAATAAATCAAGATATCATCTATAATGACGACTACAAATTTATCCCAATACTGATGGAACATTTTGTTCATTAGATTCATGAAGACCCGCGGGAGCATTGGTCAAACGAATGGCATGACCAAAAACACGTAGTGCCCATATATTGATCAGAATGCCATCTTTCGAATATCTTTCTTCCGAACCTTCAACAGATGATAGCTCGATCGTAAGTCGATCTTAGAGAATACCATAGATCCACTCAGTTGATCGAGTAGATCGTCTATACACGGCAAGGGGTACTTGTTCTTCACCGTTACTGCATTCAAGACTCTATAGTCAATGCACATACGCATTGTCTTATCTTTCTTTGGCATGAATAAGACGAGTGCTCCCCATGGTGATGCACTGGCATGGATAAAGCCTTTCTGTAGAAATTTGTCTATATGCACCTTCATCTCTACAAACTCTTTAGGTGCTAGTTGATATACTCGAGATGAGATAGGCTCAACTCCCGAAATAACCTCTATGGAAATTTGATGTCTCGGTCAGGTGGCAGCCCTAGCAACTCCTCGAAAATACATCTTGGAACTCAGCAATGACGAGGCGATGAGGGACGTCATACATCATCATGTGAGTTCCTAATGCAGGTGGATCGCTTCTCTCTTCTGCTCCTCTAGTGAACTCGAACTCCATCTCATTTGGGGTCTAAAGATGATACTACCCCTATGACAGTCTATAATTGCATAGTGATGGCTCAACCTGTCCATCCCAAGGATTACATCGAAAGTCGGCATAGGAAATACAAGAAGCCGTTCTTTCATCTCCCTACCACATATCACTACAGGGCAAAGTATAAATACCACTAACAGGTAAAACTCCTCCAGTGAGGATTCTAATTTTTAGATAAAGATGTGATGGGAATATTGTGTCTAGTGGCAAAGCTAGTGGCTATGAATGAATGTGTTATTCTAATGCTAAGTCATGTCTTGCTAATAAAATTTTATAACTAAAATAATACCTGTTGGATGCCAACTCTCGGGATAGGTGTCAATCATAGTCTTGGTAAATGCTTGTCCTTGCTTTTGTCTATTCATCTCATGTCTAAACTGTAGGGCTTGATCGAGTAAGGGTTGAGTTAAGGCAAAAGGGTTGTTGTTAACGCCAAAAATATGAGAAAAATAATTAGAGACTCATAATAATTGGTTTCTTTAGAATTGATAGTCTTCTGGGTTGGTGTTTTAACCAAGGTACGATTTAATCATTCTCAAATTCAAATGACTAGAAGATCACGATAGTAGTTTTAGGGTCGAGGGGAGGATGAGTAACTCATGGCAAGGTTGTAGTCACATGGCTTGGTAGCTACAATTGTGTATACAACTATCATGGTTATAGGGAAATACTCCTGGTTTACTAGCTTTTGCTTTTCCGAGGTAGGTGACGGAAAATAATAAAGAGTTCAAGGAAGATGTCAAATACGAATATGGGGTTCAATGGCGATTGACTAGATCAAAAGGAGTTGTTTAAGGCAGTTGCAGATGTGATCCCAGAGGCATCTATATCTCAATCCACGTGGTATAATCATATGAAGAGCGAACCAAGTGCACTAAGGTTCATCAGACCATAATACACTGATTCTAAGTAGACAATATGTTAGTGGACGTCCCCAATAAACATATACCCTGAACAAGCTCGATAAGGAATAAGCTTGCAAAACTAGGCTATAATAGCAGTTAGTCAAGATAGTCCAAAATTATAAGTACTCAAGATTATGATTGAGAGAAGGCACAAGTAGTTCAAGTTCGCAAGCATCTAAGACTCGTCCAATGTTCGTGCTTATACACTCGTCCTGCTGTCTTCTTGTCTACGGTCTTAGTCGTCCAATGGGTTAGGCACTGCTAAACTCTATAGTCTAGTGTCATGCAATTATACTTCATCGATAGGTTATACAGACAATGGGGTGATAGGTCGTGAGATATACTACCCAACTTATAAGAGTCAACTAATAGTATGATTAAACAAAAAGCTTTTTATACTTAGTACGAGTCATTTCTTAACTTCCATTAAGCATAAGGTATAAGATAGGGTTTAAGGTCGAGAAGGATCGAACAGGATGCAATCCAAAGTAGAGAGTTCGAAATTGGAATCAAGGAAGGAGGTCATGTGTATGGATGAGATACCTAGATTCTAATCCTATATGCAGGCCCGCTCGGTTATAGTAACGTAACCGAAATGATAAACTCGACCTGCATGGGCCACCACAAAAACATGTAACGCTACAGTCCCAAAATCACGGTTATGGTATTAACTTCATAAAAGATAAATGTTTCATATATGAAAGGACTACCAACAATATCATATTTAAAGGTATAAGAGAAGATACTATTTATAACTTTTATCTATCAAAAGATACTAACCATGCAGGAAGGTGCCTATATGCCAACAAGAATAACAACTAGCTATGGCACATGCGACTAGGACATGGATATGGACACCATCTCTAGACTATCCACAAAGAAATTAGTAAGAGGATTACCAGATATTCTTTTAAGAAGAATACAGTATGTTTGACTGTGAGAAGAACAAAGCTACCAAATCCTCCTTTAAGTCAATAAACGTTGTAGTACCTCTATGTGGGATCAATGGCACCTCTAGGGGGTGAATAGAGTGTAGCGAAGTAATTTTCCAATTAAAAATTAATGCAGATAAAGGCTAGTAACAAAATATAATCAATTTAGTAATATAAAGCAGCAAGTAAATAGGAAGAATAAAGTAATACATGGACACCGATATTTTATACGGGTTTCCCTCTGAGAGGACTAGTCCAGTCTTGAGTACTCCTGCTCGATGATAAATCTACTATTTAAAATAGAGGTTACACCGCGTGCTTTACTCCGAAGGACAGGCCAACTTCTTACACCGTCGTATTTTTATCCGAAACCCACAAACAAACTTCAACACTGTCTGAAAAGCTTTTATACTCCAAGCTTGTACAACTCAAACACTTCTAATAGGAACATACCGGCACTCAGAAGAATGGGAGTTGTCTTGGAAATGTGAAGATTGAAAAGCCCTTTATAATAGGAAGGCTTAGAATGAATAGATAAGATGAAAATGAGATGAGTGAGTAAAATAAAAATACTCTTCTCTATTTATAAGTAATTTTGAACCAGAGTTCGGACAGAACATGGTGAGGGCAAACGTTCAAATGTTTGAACGTTGGAGATCCAAAAGACTAGGTAGTCATTCTGACCAAGAGTGATTTGAGGGGATCGAGTTCGGTCCGAGTTCGGGGCGAGCTTGGCTCGAGTTCGGCTACTAGGATTTTTGAATTTTTTGGTTCAGAAAGGCTTTTGGATGTTGGTTTGGTTTGGGACAAAAGATGGTTTTCGTTTTTGTGAGAATGAACTTCTAAATGCCAGTGATCGACTCACAAAATAACCTAGACTCAATACATGAAAAATATAAAATAAATTACAAAAGTTCACTTGACGAGCTCGGCTGCGATCTTCTGTAGTTTTTTGCTTTACGTATCAAGGTCGGAGTTTTAAGTCAATTATCAAAATCAGATTGATCATGGCTATATGGGCAACAATCTCTCCATTTTGATAATTTGACGAAACAACGATTGATACTTGACATGTTCAGCAAGTTCGAAAGTAGGTTGGTAAGGTACGGATGTAGCTTACACATTGGTACAATAGCTTGTTCGTAAGCTTGCCCCCCCTATGTGCAATAAATGACCAAGTCCTGCCTTCAGAACATTTGACATCTAGCAAAACATATCTCAAACAAAAAAAATTGAGAAAAAATGTATAGTATTCAAAATAGAATTAAGTATCATAAAATTCTCCCCCGTTTGTCATATAATAAAAATGACAGAAATATGAAAGTACTCAGCACAGATGAAAAAATAGGTAGTGCATAGAATATAAATGCATACATAGAGTGCTATATTGTCTCATAAGAAAAAAATAACTGATACATGCCAAATTGAAATACTAAACTGTTACACATAACTAGAAATGCTTTGAAGAAGCATATCACTAATACATGAAAAAGAAAACAACTAGAACAATAGTGACTCTGTATCACTATACTTTATCCTCAGTCATCATCTTTATCATCACCCTCAGCCGCTGCCCGAGAAGGGTTCCCGGACTCTGCAATGCAGTGCGGATCATAGCGAGCAGTAGCAGGATCGAAATAGCATTGAGCCTCGGATCATCAATCTGATAACCGAGCACCAAGGGGGTCATAAACCATAAGAATGGGACCGCCAGGGGTTGTGAGAAAAACTGTAGCTAATGTCCCTCATGATGTTGGTCATAGCCTGGAACTATAGTGTGGTATGGATGTCGATAGATCAAAACTGATCCATCATCAAGCCTATAAGGACTCAAGAGTAACACCTGTGGAAGGATGTGAAGGATGGAAACTAGATGATGGGTCAACAACAGAAGGAGGAGGTGGATGAGCTTGTACAGCTGGAGTAGGAGCGACTCGATGATGTGCAGAAAGAAAAGCAGGTGGTGCATCTCGAGGGCAATCATTAAGACGATATCGATATACTCAAAGATGTATGGAAGATACATCGTATATAGAAAGTTTCGTTTTCTTGCGACAACGTTCCATAGCGGCAATAAGAGTCTTAGGTAGACTAAATAAAACTTAAAAGTGGAGATGATAAATAGCAGAAAGCTCCAGATAGGTGATTTCATCAATGGAAGTTTGTTTGGGAAGAATAGTGGAAAATACATCTGATGCTGTCATAGAAATAATCGTTCATAAACTTCGGTCGAAGGCGACCTTTGGGACGTGGATTGGGTTCACATAATGAGTCACGAAAAGAATCAAAAGTCATGTGGGCAGGAACTTAAACTTTGGTGATATCCACCATTGCTTCCCTTCATTGGGAATATAAAGCAAAGAGCCAAATCATCGGCATCAAATTCAATGTCTATCCTACCGACTTTAGATTTAACCGTACCGTATATGACGTGAGATTGTAATAAAAAATTCGAATAGCATCCAATAGATTAGCTAACTAGATTGAACCAATTCTTCAAAGTTAAAGTGTTCAAATATGGATAAGTGATCAGGAAATAACGTGAAGTTGATTGGGGTCCCCGGACAAATTGTCCTTTCGACAAAGTCAGCGAACCACTCTTTGGATGCATTAATGGAGACAAAGATGAACTCATCAAAATAGTCACCATCTGGCATGGTGGGACTAAAGAGTGAAAAAAGAACCTTCCTCTTGAACATTAGAGGAGGAAGCTTCTCCAATTTTTTTTTTTTGGAAGAATGATAAACTTTGGGAGCCATTGATAATTAAAAATGAAGAAAGAGAGATATACCAAAATTGAGTAGAGAATGTGGAAAAGAAACCGAGATAGCTGAATCCAAACTCGTAGACCTTAGGATGCTTGAAAGAAGGAGTTTAGGGTGGCTAGGGTTAGGGTTTTTGGGTGGTTTGCTACTATTTTAATAAACAAGATGATGATGGTGAGGGGTTTATAAAAGAGGGGCCCGACTGTCCAACTTCTGTTTGGACTTTTTGACCGAGTTCAACCCGAGTTCGTACAATCTGGTCCAAGTTCGGTCTTGTGGTAGGCCTAACAGATTTGGGCAATTTTGATACAGGTTTTAATATTGATACAAAGTATAAATTAGAAACAATTGTGTTGATAAAAAATAATTTATATTATTAACCAAATACACAAAATATATCAAATATTTTGGGTTAGCTGTTAGGGCTGGATCCCAACTAGCGGTAGTTTAAAGATACTTGGCACCGTGCCACTTAGACTTTACGTCTTTTTGTTAGAAGGGCCCTTTCGACTTATAACCAAAATACTTTCTGCAATTTTGAATATTCAGTCAAGTAATATATAATTATAAAACTTTAACATCCAAAATTTCCAATTCTCTTCGTATAAAGTTAAAATGATCTTCAGCTAGAGGTTTAGTGAAGATGTCAGCTAATTGACGTTTTGTGTCAAATATTCTAAACTAATATCACCTCGTAAAATATGGTCTCTAAGAAAATGATGTCTTATCTTTATATGTTTAGTGCGTGAGTGACAAATAGGATTCTTTGTGAGATTTATCAAACCAGTGTTACCATAATAAATGGGATGTGGATGTAAGATAATTGATAGTCTTCCAAGGTTTGCTTCATCCACAAAATCTTGGGACAATAACATCATGGCTATATATTCAGCCTCGGTTGTTAATAATACAACAAAATTTTGCAGGAGACTAAGGATTTTCCTAGGAAATGACATGTACCACTGGTACTTTACGATCGACCTTGGATCCAGTAAAATTTGCGTCCGAATAACCTATCAGGTCAAATGAAATAGTTTTTGGATACCATAACCGGTTGTCAAAGTATCTTTAATGTATCGCAGGATACGCTTAACGGCTCTCACATGTGATTTCTTAGGACAAGCCTGATATCTTGCACATAAGCATACTGAAAACATAATGTTTAGACGACTAGCAGTTAAATAAATAAACTACCAATTATACCTTTTTACTTATGCACTTTAGTTGGTTTACCACTTTCATCCATATCAAGCTTTGTAGACGTTGTCATAGGAGTTCTGACTGGTTTGACATTATCCATATCAAATTTTTTTCAGCAGGTCTTTTGTATATTTTGCTTGATTGATGAAAATTCCTTGTGAATTTTGTTTGATTTGTAGCCTAAGGAAGAAAGTCAATTCCCCCATCATGCTCATTTCAAATTCACTCTGCATACACTTAGCAAACTCGTTATAAAGCATCATATTTGTTGATCAAAAGATAATATCGTCTACATAGATCTGCGCTAATAAAATATTCTTATCCATAGATTTTATAAAAAGAGTAGAATCAACCTTTCTTTTAAAAAACTGTGGTCAAGTAAGAAGGAACTAAGGTGCTCATACCATGCACGACGTACTTGTTTGAGTCCGTAGAGAGCCTTACAAAGATTGAATACGTGATCTGGTCTTTTGAAATCTTTAAAATCGGAAGATTGTTTACCAAAAACTTCTTCTTTTAAAAAATCATTTAGAAAAGCACTTTTGACATCCATTTGAAAAAGTTTAAAACCTTGAAAACTTGAAAAAGCACATAACATACGAATGGATTCTAGTCTAGCAACCGAAGCATATGTCTCATCATAGTCAATGCCTTCTTCTTGATTATAGCCTTGAGCTACTAGACATACTTTGTTGCGTATGACCATACCAATCTCATCTAACTTATTTCAGAAAACCCATTTTGTACCAATGACCAGGTGATCACTAGGTCTGGAAACAAGTTTCCAAACTTGATTTCGTTCGAATTGGTTAAGCTCCGTTGCATTGCAGAAATCCAAAATTTATCATCAAAAGCTTCTTCTTAGAAATAAAAGCTACGGTAGCAATAATACTCTAGTGCTTGAACGAGTACTTACACCTTTAGACACATCACCTATTACCAGTTCTTCTGGTTGATTTGGGGTAAATCGTAATCGCTTCGGCAGACTTTTCAGGTATGTGGTTGGTGTATCTTCGGGTATTTTGCTTGAGGGGATTATATCGTCTATATTATTACTATCGTTGTCACGTTGACTGTTCAACTCGTCGAGGGTGATGTTTATTAATTCTTCAATAATAAGTGATGTTTTATGGAATACTCTATATCCTTTGTTCTTTGCCGCATATCCGAAAAATATTTCCTTTATCAGCTTTCTCGTCAAATTTGCCTAAATTGTCTTTTGTGTTTAAGATAAAACATCTACAACCAAATACTTTGAAATAGCTGATATTAGGAGTTATATTAAACCATAATTCATAGGGTGTCTTTTTCGAGATCGGTCTAATAAGAACTCTAGTTAACACATGGCAAGATGTATAAACAGCTTCTGCCCAAAAGTAGTTTGGAAGATTATGCTGCTTAAGCATAACTCTGGCCATATTGCCAAGAGTTCTATTCTTTTTTCCACAATGCTATTTGTTGAGGAGTTCTGGGGCAAAAGAATTTATGTGATAAACAATTTGAATCATAAAAAGTTTTAAAGTCATGGTTATCAAATTCTCCTCCATGAACACTTCGAATAATAATCATGAATCCTTTCTCATTTTGTACCCTTTTACAAAAAGAAATAAATTCAGAAAAGGCCTTATTTTTATTTGTAAGAAAATAAACCCAAGTATATCGTGAATAGTCATCAACTATTATGAAAGCATATAGCTTACCGCCAAGACTGGCAACTCTACTTGGTCCAAATAGGTCCATATTTATGTAACAATTGAAGCGGTCTTGAGGTACTTACAGCGTTTATTGATTAGAAAGATGATCTGGATGCCTTGTTCTTTTCACACTCGGCACAGACTATCTTTCTTGAAAGTAATTTCAGGTAAGCCTCTTACTAATTTTTTTGTGGACAATCTTGCAATAGTGTCCACTACAAGAAATTTGGTCTATCCCAACTTTTATAAACGTCGTAAAACTTAATAAAACGTTGGTATATGTTTAGCCATGTTTTTCAACGATTTATGCAAACGTCGTCGTTGCCCTAGTTGGGAATTTACAACGTTTGCAATAAATGCTGGTATAAGGATTAGACGACGTTTGAAGTAATGTTTATAAACGTCAATAATAGTACAAAAATGGTTAACAATTTTCAACATTTTACAATAGAAATGTCGGCATACGTAACTTATTTCCAACATTTTATAAAATGTTGGTCTTATTTTTACCAACCTTTGTCGAAGAAAACGTTGGTTGTGAGTTTCCAACGTTCCCCAAAAAAACGGTTGGTTTTGTGTTTCCAATTTTCTAAAAATAAGTTGGTTTTTTCCAACCTGTTTCCACAAATGTTGAAAATATAACTTTGGATGATACTTTCCAACAATTTACCAAATACATCGTAATTTAACCTATTTTTCAACAATTTCCAAAACATTGGTAGTTGTGTTAGTGGGTGATAATTTTTAAATAATTTGACAAACTTATCGAGAATTTAACTATTTTTCCAACGTTTTACCTAACCACTGGATTTGTTACAAAAATTGTTTAAAAATATCTGCCACAATCACATAAAATATAAATGTGCGTGTACATAAAAATTTCTAATCCCATCATAAACATGTAAATGCATCCATCACCAAACAATTGGACAAAATATTAATATAAAATTGTCGTAAATCAAAATATTGTTTGTGTCAAAAGTCTTTATATCTTTATTCATTCTCCAAAATATGTTCATTCAAAAAAAAAAATTAGAGAATCTTCATGAACCCATATAAGTAACTTGACCATGCATGTAAACCTGTAGAAAAGAAAAGAGAACAATTAAAGTAGGACATACAACTAACTAATTAATATTTTAAGACTTATTGCAAGTTGACCTTCTCCACTAATAAGTTCCTTTTTTCCCTCTTCATAGCCATGAGGTCCTGAATTAGTGAACACAAGAAAAAAGAGAGTAAAATTTAAGAATATTTAACATAAATGTCAAAGTTCAATGCTTAATTTGAAGAGCAACTGATATATATGTGGTGTATTGTTCCATTTTTTTTAAGTTCATGGAGTGAAGAAACTACCTCTAGGGTCTCCAAGACTAGAGAGGTTCTAAGCCAAATGAATCAAGCTATCGCACATTTTATTCAGTGGACATTGGAAAAAATAGTAGAAAGTTAAGTATAAGGACACAAACACCCACTCACCACTACACACAAACACAGACATTACTCCATAAGGAGAAATAATAAAAAATTCTAACCTCACAATAGCTTCGAAGCTGAGATCGGGGTACAATGTGTGTTTGCACCTGCTTTGGTCGTTGCATTGCACTTGCTTTGGTGTTGCAGTTGTCTTCGCTTTGGTGGTTGTGTTTGTCTTTTGATTGAACTAGTAATTGGAAATGCATCGACTAATGCAATATTGACGGTGATGTGATTGGCTCAAAATTGTTTTAAAAAAACTAACATTATAAATATAAGAAAATGTTACATGCAATCCATCAAATAAATTTAGCTAATATACATAATAGTTGATAAATTCTAACCTGTTCTGTTCCAGAAGATACATCTCGTGGAGATTGTGAGAAAGTACCCATATAACGCAGATGACTCTTAAGTAACTTTTGTATTTGTGCTTCCATTCGGTCACTCATTCGAGATTCCACAGCAGATAACTCTTCTTGCATCTGGAGCATCTGCTCTTTTATTTCAGTTTGTTTTCTCTCATTTTCAGCCATCATCTCACGCCAAACCCTTTCTTTTTCAGCCTCCATTTCACGTCGCAGCTTCTCAAACTCTTGTTGATGTTGTTTCTCAATCTCCCTCCTCTCATCCTGGGATATTTTATACGATGGTCCGAATACCATAGTCGGGTAGCACCAAGCCCATATGTCCCCACACGACCATGCCTATCACGTCCCATAACTGCCTATATATGTCGTCTCGTGCAACACCAATCTCTAGATTTTCTGCTTCTAGTTCATCCATCTCTTACTGCAAAATCAACTCAGGTTCATATAAACATAACTACAATTTAGATAAACATATAAAAAGTGTAAATAATAAAAAAATAAAAGTAAGATCATACAATCCTTAGCTGCTATTTCATTTACTGGCCCTTTTCCTTTAGTTACATGTGTCTCCTTGTATACCATCCTACGAGTTGGCTCGTATCCGTTGGATTTAGCCAGCTATAAGCATAAAGAATCAATGTGTTAAAGAATCAACGTGTCAGATTATTAGTGATAAACCAGTTTTCTTGGCACATTAAAAAATGTATGAACTAATAAATGAAATTAAATTTGTTCTACATTATTTCTAACTTCAGCATGGGGAGTTCTACCATATGTGTGTGGTGTTGTCCATTTTTTACGAATGGCTTTATTCTTTTCACTTTTGGCCTGGTACAAAGAAAATACAATTATACAATCAAATAATATGATAAACTGAAAACCATGCTTCCATAAATATAAATATACATTTCCCTTATTAGAATCACAATAGTAGATGAGTCTTGGCCACTGACTTTCCTCGACCCTTGGGGGGCA
>JANAVB010000195.1:1710061-1732561 GCA_029216955.1 Iris pallida
CACTACATCTTGTCGACAAGTTGTCCAATGACCATTTTGCAGAGTCTTAAAAAATTCTATCTCTTTTCTAGAACCTTATCCTTTCTCTTTTATATGCGAAACTTAGCCGTTCTTTTGAACTTAGTAGATTTGCTTACTTAGTCGTATCGTTGCGATAAATGTTAATCGATTTATTCATTGTTTTGCATAGGCTAAGTGGAATTGCATAAGAAAACACGTTTTCTATTTTTAATACCGGCAGTTTGATAGCAAGTGTTTCGTGAAGAATCGTACCACAATTTCTTTGATTCTACACTATTATGACAAGTATTCTTTTAACTTCATATTGATTTTGAAGTAGAGGGACGAGACGAATGTGGTCAGCTACTCGCCTTAGACTTGCTTCAAGCGAGCGACCGGTTGACTGCGCTGACGTCGCCTACGCGATCACCTGCAATCGCATAAGCAACCGATTAGAACACTATGTAATTCAAGGAATTTCGATATGAATGCGAAGCTCGAAAATGCAAGTCACGAAAACCTATCGAAAACATTCACGAAAAACGCATTCACGAAAGCCAAAGCCAAATCAAGTACGACATGAAAACCAGAGCAACGGAAGGTCTCTCCCGACTCAGCCGCAGAGCCAATCCTTGAGGCACAATCCACTGAATATGGGACTTGGTTCCAAAGAAGCCATTCCATAACGTGGAATGGATCTTAATTCAACCGTTCCTGTTCGATCGACTTGGCCGATTCTGACCTATCGGTCCCGACCGAATCGATAGCAACAGTGTTCCTTTCTCGCGCACCCCGTAGACGGAGATGGGGCACGATGTAGGGATGGGGTACTACACCATAACCAACTAATAAAAAGTTTCATCCTCGAAACTTAACGATAGAACCTACCTCTACGAGAACATTGAAGGAAATTTCTTCTTCATTTCCGATTCAAGCTTCCACTTCGACTCTTCGACCGAATGGTTCCTCCAAAGGACGCGGACGAGTGGGATCGCTCCATTTCTTAACAGCTTATCCTTGCGTTCTAAGATTTGAACTGGCTCTTCAACATAGGATATGTCGGACTTCAGCTCCAGCTGGCCAAAATCTACCACGTGGCTAGGGTCGTACACATACTTTCGCAACTGAGAGACGTGGAAGACATTGTGTACACCTTCAAGCGCTGGCGGTAGGGCAATTTTATAAGCCACTGGGACGACCCGCTCGAGTATTTCGAACGGCCCAACAAATCTTGGACTCAACTTTCCCTTTGCGCCGAACCGAATAACTCCTCGTATGGGCGACACTTTGAGAAACACGTGATCACCTTCTTAAAACTCGAGGGGTCGACGATGAACATCCGTATAACTTTTCTGATGACTTTGTGCGGTCTTTAATCTTTTTCGAATGAGCCAAACTTTTTACATCGTCTGTTCCACCAGTTCCAGGCCGAGAATCTGCCGCTCTTCGACTTCGCCCCAACAAATGGGTGATCGGTACTTTCGTCCGTATAAGGCTTCATACAGCGACATTTGAATGCTGGATTGATAGCTATTGTTGTATGCAAATTCAGCTAGAGGTAGATGAACATCCCAGCTTGATTTGAAGTCAATTGGGCAGAGTCGTAGCATGTCTTCGAGAATTTGATTGACGTGCTCCGTTTGGCCGTCGGTCTGAGGATAGTAAGCCGAGCTAAACAGCAACTTAGTACCTAGAGCCGATTGAAGGCTACTCCAGAATCACAACATGAACCGTGACTCCCGATCAGAGACGATGGATACTGCAACTCCGTGCAGTTGTACTATCTCATCAAGATAAGTCTGTGCCAGGCAATCAACGCTCCAAGTAACTTTAATGGCAATAAAGTACGCTGACTTGGTTAATCGATCGACGATGACCCAGATGGCATCATTTCTCCGCAGCGTCTTCGGCAGACCAACAATAAAATCCATGCACACGTGCTGCCACTTCCATTCCGGAATTGCCAGATTCTGTATCTCCCCGTCCGGTCTCTGGTGCTCAGCTTTCATCTGCTGACAGGCCATGCATTACGACACGAAGAGTACCACATCTCTTTTCATTCCGTGCCACCAAAAGTTTGTGCGGAGGTCCTTGTACATCTTCGTGCTACCGGAATGCAAGGTGTACTTCGCATAGTGCGCCTCCGACAATATCTCCTTTCTAAGTTCTGAATCATCCGGAATGCATAGCCTACCCTTCAATCGAAGCATGCCGGTTTCGTCTTTTACAAAGTCGGTCGTCCTACCCATAGAGATTAGCTCTCGCATTTTCATTATGTACGAATCGTCCTTCTGAGCGGTCTTGATCTTTTCTTGCAAGCTCGGCTCTAACTGCAACTTTGCCAACTACACATTCCTGAATCGGACTCGGAGTTCGATGCCCATCTATTCTAGGTCGCGTAGCAGTCTACGGTCAATGGATAGCGAGGCAATATACTTCCGACTTAGAGCGTCCGCCACAATATTTTCCTTTCCCGGCGTATAGTCAATAGTCAAGTCGTAATCCATGATCAGTTCAAGCCAACGCCTTTGCCGCAAGTTCAGTTCCTTCTGCATGAATAGATACTTAAGGCTCTTGTGATCGGTATAGATCGTGCACGTCACACCATAAAGATAGTGATGCCATAATTTCAAC
The DNA here is from genome assembly GCA_029216955.1 of Iris pallida. Lineage (NCBI taxonomy): Eukaryota > Viridiplantae > Streptophyta > Magnoliopsida > Asparagales > Iridaceae > Iris > Iris pallida. Next base: position 1,712,696 of record JANAVB010000195.1, read on the forward strand.
GTGAACACAATCGCCGCTAACCCCAGGTCATGAGTAGGGTAGTTCTTGTCGTACGGGTTTAGCTGTCGAAAAGCAAAAGATATCACTTGTTCCGCTGCATCAGCACACACCCCAAGCCCTGACCGGACGTATCGCTGAATATCTGGAAACCCTCAGTCCCTTCTGGAAGTACGAGTATCAGGGCCGAGACGAGCCGTTGCTTTAACTCTTGGAATGAAGCTTCACAGTTGTCTGACCATTCAAATGCGACTCCTTTCTGGATGAGGCGAGTCAGAGGTGATGCGATCTTCGTGAAGTCTTTCTCGAAGCATCGGTAGTATCCTGCTAAGCCAAGGAAACTTTAAATCTCACCGACGGACGTTGGCTGTTTCCAATCGACAACGGCTTCAACTTTCATTGGATCGACTGCAATGCCTTCAACTGAAATGATGTGTTCGAGAAATGCGACGCTGCTCAGTCAGAATTCACATTTGCTTCGCTTCGTATATAGCTGATTTTTTTGAAGGGTCTAAAGCACGGTCCGTAGAAGCTCAGTGTGTTGCTGCCTATTCTTCAAGTAGACGAGTATGTCGTCGATAAAGACTACTACGAACTTATCGAGGAATGGTCGGAACACCCGATACATCTAATCCATGAAAGCGGCAGGGGCGTTCGTTAGACCGAACGGCATTACCAAGAATTCGTAATGGTCGTATCGAGTGCGAAATACAGACTTTGGCACATCGTCCGGCTTGATCTGGAGTTGATGGTAACCCGAGCGCAGATCAATTTTAGAGAACACCGTAGCTCCTTGCAGCTGATCAAACAGATCGTCTATGCGGGACAGGGGGTATTTGTTCCGGACGGTGGCTTTATTCAGCTCGCGATAGTCGATACAAAGACGCAGTGAGCCATCTTTTTTCTTGACGAACAGCACGGGCGCTCCCCATGGCGAGACGCTCGATCGAATAAATTTCTTGTCGAGCAACTCTTGCAACTGTACTTTGAGTTCTTTAAGCTCTGTAGGGGCCATCCTATACGAGGATTTAGAGATCGGTCGGGTATCAGAAAATATATCGATAGTGAACTCAATCTCTCGATCCGGTGGCATGCCGGGCAGTTCGTCCGGGAACACATCTGGGAATTCTGCCACAACGTCGATCTGACCCACATTTGAACCATTCTGTCGCATGTCTCGAACGGACGCTAGATAGCCTTCGCACCCGGCATGCAGCATTCGTCGAGCAGATATTGCGGAGGATCACCATGCAGGTCGACGACGCCTCACCACACGAATAACAGAATTCAGGCACTCCAGGTATACGGAATGTGACCCTCCTTTCAGCACAGTCTATGGTTGCATTGCACGGCCCGAGCCAATCCATCCCCAGAATGATGTCGTAGTCTTTAATATCTAGAACTATCGCATCAAAACTGATCTTTTAACCACCTATACAGATGATTCCATCTCCGCAGACTAAATTTGCAAGTAGTGGCATGCCCGACGATACGTTAATAGTAAGATCGAGACCCAGCGATGTCAGGGAAAATTTGTGCTCGGCGGTGAAGTCCGTCGATATAAAACAATGCGTGGCACCTGAATCAAACAATATACGAGCAGGTTTATTATTGAATTGTAGTATACCTGTCACGACTGTGTAAGACGTGAATGCTTAGTCTAGAGTCATGGCGTAGACGCGACCTTGAGCATTGGGGCGACAGTCTTGGCCATTCTATTGTACGGTCGGTGGAGTCCGAGGTGCTTGGCCTCGGTTCTGATGGTGTTGCTGGGGGCACTGGTTTGGCTTCTTCGGACAGTTGCGTGCGATGTGGTCCATTCGGCCGCACCCAAAGCATGCACCGTTCTTCAATCGGCACTCGTTGGCCATGTGCCCCTCCTTATGGCAGAAATTACAGACTATTCGATCCTTCGTCTAGTTGTCGCCTCCGTTGCCGTAATTTTGCCGCTTGTGCGTGTTGTTGCCTCCCGCATTACTATGGCGTTTGTTATTAAAGTGAACAATGCCAGTAGTAGCAGGAGGATACACGGACTCCAGACTGAGGGCATGGTTGAGTGCCTCACCCATGGTTTTGTATTCAGGTACCGAGACATGAGCATGAATAGAGGAACACAGGCCCACTTCGAATCGTCGAGCTCGACTTGCAGTGGTAGGTAGATAGGCTCCAGCAAATTTGGCTAGTTTGTTGAATTCGGTCGCATATTATCGCACTGTCATATTCCCTTGCCTCAACTGCAAAAATTCATTTTTTTTCCTGTTGTACAGCTGCAGAAAGATATTCGATCTCGAACGCATTTCTGAATGTAGTCCAGGAGATAGCCACCGTCCCATCTTCACGTCGAATAGCCCGCTTCTGCACAGCCCACCAATCGTGCGCGTTCATTCGAAGTAGAAGTTGAGCACACGCGACTTTCTTCGAGTCTTCGACACCTAGAAGCTCGAACTTGTCTTCCAGCTCCACTAACCAGTCGATCGCCACGGAGGGATCTTCTGTGCCGTTGAAGGAAGTACGGCAGCTTTTCGTAAATTTTGACACGTCGAAGTTAGAACTTCTTGGTGCCACGGGTGAGAGCACGGGTGCCTCCGGTTCAGCTTCGTTGGATCAAACCGCAGGCTCGGTCACGGCAGGCGTCATCGTTGAATTGTTGTTGACTACGACCGATTGCACGATCTGCTAGAGTGTATTCAGCTGCTGCTTATTGAATTGAGCCTCGAACTGATTCTCGAATTGGGTCTGACGAGCCTCTGCCTGCTGGCGATGGAGCTCATTTTGACGTTGCTACATTTCGAGCATCTGCAGCATCTGTTGCATCGGGTCGCCGGAAGGTCCGACTACGGTAGGCGTCATTCCCGTTGGGTTGACGGAATGCTCAGGTCTGGAACTACTCGAGCCGCTGGAAGCGCTTGTCTCATCCTCTGCCCGAGCTCTCGCAACTGTAGGGAAAAGAAAGACAACTCTCGTTAGTTTCAGAAATATCCTGGATTCAGCATATGAAACAACTCATATCATCGACACGAGGTCAACGGTTTGAGACTAGAAACTCGATACTGTAGGCCAATGACGTAAAGCCGTGCTCTGATACCATTATGTCACGTCCCGATTCTGTCGAATCGATAGTCGTCCCCCGGGCGTGATGCCGTACAAATCTAATTTGCGATCGCACAAGGCATAGTCATAAGGTAATCCGAGATACAAGATCTAAGAGATTAAGCAGACAAATTGAATCACACATTAAGTAAAAGAAAACTTTGATCTTTATTGATAATGAACATCATTTACAGACTCCAGTGCAGGACTCATGCCGCACGGGCTACAATATGACTCAATTACAAAAAGAGTGCCGATGATATAGCCATTCCATACATTGCACACATCCCTTAATATACATCAGAGTATTCCAGTGACCTGGAATAGAGGGACACTGAGCCATCTTTCTTGGAAAGTCGAGAGCCTTCAAAAGTGGAGTTGCAGCAAGTCTTCGACGTGCGGCCGAAGCTTAAAATTACGAATGCCGTCGAGCTAGTTGGCGCGTCCTTCCTAATTCGCGAGACCTACAAAGAGTGAGGATCAGCACGATCACATGTACTGGCGAATGGCTAATTAAAATTCAAGCTCTGCATTTGATTCAAGAAGTTTTATAAACATATTAGCTAGCTATTTCTGTAATCTTTCTAACCGTCCTACTCGATTTGCATATTAATATGTTTTGAGGCAAGCATATGAATTTGTATAACATTAAGCAGCTATTATATTCATCCCGTGTCACGTGCATTTGTTAAGCAGTGAAAGGGTGTGAAGGTTACTGGCAATATTAAGCCATTACGGACTATAGCCGGTTAGACGGCGACCCTTTCGTGATGGGTAGCGAGCCCTGTGCTGAAAGTTCCCGAATAACCCTACGCCGATGAAAAGGCTGGCGCTTGCTATACTCGTTCCTCCCGGGCCGAATCGGTCCCTTGGCCTAGGCAACCATTCGAGAAAACTACACCTTGTCAACAAGTTATCCAATGACCGTTTTGCAGAGTCTTGAAAAATTTTATCTCTTTTCTAGAACCTTATCATTTTTCTTTTATGTGCGAAACTTAGCTGTTCTTTTGAACTTAGTCTATTTGCTTACTTAGCCGTATCATTGCGATAAACGTTAATCGATTCATTCATTGTTTTTCATAGGATAAGTGGAATTGCATAAGAAAATACGTTTTCTATTTTCAATACCGGCAGTTTGATAGCAAGTGTTTCATGAAGAATCGTGCCATGATTTCTTTGATTCTACACTATTATGACAAGCATTCTTTTAAATTCATATTGATTTTGAAGTAGAGGGACGAGACGAAGGAGGTCAGCCACTCGCCTTAGACTTGCTTCAAGTGAGCGACCGGTTGGCTGCGCTGACATCGCCTACGCGATCACCTGCAATTGCATAAGCAACCGATTAGAACACTGTGTAATTCAAGGAATTTTGATATGAATACGAAGCTCGAAAATATAAGTCACGAAAACCCATCGAAAACATTCACGAAAAATGTATTCACGAAAACCAAAGCCAAAGCCAAATCAAGTGCGGCATGAAAACCAGAGCAACGGGAGGTCTCTCCCGACTCAGCCGCAGAGCCAATCCTTGAGGCCCAACCCGCTGAATATTGGACTTGGTTCCGAAGAATTCATTCATAATGTGGAATGGATCTTAATTCAACCGTTCCCATTCGATCGACTAGGCCGATTCCGACCTATCGGTCCCGACCGAATCGATAGCGACAGTGTTCCTTTCTCGCTCACCCCGTGGACGGAGACGGGGCACGATGTAGGGACGGGGCACTACACCGACCCAATCCAGACCCGACAAAAAAAGATCAATTATGGACCTGGGTCGGCCTAACCATGCCCATATCACACCTCTACCTTTGTGACAAAGAGTAGATAACAAGGCACAATAACACGAACAATAGAAACCAATAACAAACACAAAATATTTAAAGTGATTCGTTCAAGCTCGATCAACTCTATAGGACACTAGGAAAAATAACTTTATTGAAACAACAATAGAGAAAATCTTTCAAGGATTACACACTAATACCGTAATATAAAATCCCCACGATATCTCCAACTAGCTCTTCTTCAATCTGTCTAAATTCTTGAATGACCTTCAAGAAATTTCTCTTGCAACATCTCCTTAAAGCCTCAAGCTAACCAGTCCTAGGACATGTTGAAGTCCTTATAAAGGGTCCTCAATCTAGTCCTGAGTCAAGAGCAATCTTGATCGTCAAAAAAATATCCTTTAATCTGAATTGAATACAAAAAAAAGAACCATCCATCCCCGATCGAACCTGCCACAATATAACATGTGTGTGTGTTTGAGGTGGAGGTAGAGATGGAGTTGGGTGGGACGGGAGGGGGGGAGAGCTATAGAATTTGCTGAAAACTTTGGTGTATTGTCAGTATTCTTCTTGGTACTCTTTGGCTGTAAGAGAACCATATATTAATGTTTCGTCTGTCATCGAATGACGTTTTTAGCACCCCCACAGTTGACCACGAGACATATATAATAGGCGAGTCCTTATCGCTCGCACATATTAATGAAGTTGGTATGAGGAAATGATTAAGGGGTTGATGAATGAGTATAAGATTTCTCTTATATGATATTTAGGTCGATTAAGATTATGTGTAACCGTATCCTAGCTATTTGAGTTTTAATTTACTTTTGAGAACCATATATACCCAACGGCTACAAAAGTTTCTTGACCCCAATCCTTGCTCTACATAATTAGGTTGGAATCCGAATAAGGATAGCAATGTGTCCAGTGGGGATGTAGTCCGTTGGGTACACCGGAGGGTCCTAGTGGTAATGGTCACGGTTCGAATCCTCTCCTTGGTGTTGTTCGTCGGTTCGAAGAAAAGGACACCGTAAAAATATCCAAGAAAAGCAATGTTGCTTTCATGAGTTAAACTTGGTTACTCATATTGTGGGTGGCAAGTAGTACTACTACTATATTGTGTTAAAGTAACCCGACAATATGCCGTACAATGTGGAACAAATGAGCGAAGTCTTGGCTACTTATATATATATATATATATATATATATATATATATATATATATATATATATATATATATATATATATAAATAAATATATATATATATATAGAGAGAGAGAGAGAGAGAGAAAGAGATGTTAAATCCGGGGCACAATTTTTTGATGGAAAACTGAAATATCGTAACAATTATACAAACAATCGTTATTACGTAACACTTCACAAAAGGTACGTAATAGAAATTTCAACTCGTGCTACACTTCACAGAAGGTGCACAGAACGTAACACTTCACAGAAGGTACGTAAGAGAAATTTCACTAGTGCTACACTTCACAGAAGGTGCACAGAACGTAACGCTTCACAGAAGGTACGTAAGAGAAATTCAATTAGTGCTACAGTTCATAGAAGGTGCGCTAATAGAATTCTGATAATATTAACGCAAACACTTCACCGAAGGTGCGCTAATAGAATCCTGATAAAACCAACAAAGAAAGTGACAGGCAAAATATGGAAAAACTCCTGCTGGGGTGAAAGATCACCGTTGCTCAAAGCTTTATTTGCCCCACACGAATAGCTTCCAGGAACAAGCAAGTTCGTCGGAGAACTTGGAACACTCTGCTCTTCTGACTTCTCGGATGAACTCGAACTCCTATGCAAAACTGCAACGCTGGTACAATACCTCTCTTCTCTCTCACAGCCTCTAAGCACTTATAAACTTTCTGTCTACTACTTGTGTATATGTTCTTTCATATGAGAGAGAAGGAGGAGGCCTTATATAATTCCCCAGCAACAACTGCCCGGTTAGCACAATGTTAGGGATGTAGTAGTAACCACCCCGAACACGGAGCAACCACTCAGAACATGTAAAGACACGTTCTGCTGCAAGTTGTGCCACTCATAGTAACCAGCGTAATTTGCACTTTACGTACATAGCCCCATTACGCACCCTACGCACCCTACGCACTCTACGCACACTGCGTACGCTGCGCACACTGCACACTCTACGCACGCTGCGCTACACTGCGTGCACTGGGCTACGTACTGGGCTGCGTAACTGGGCTAGCGTAACTGGGCTCGCGTAACGGGCCGTACAACAGTGGTCGCGCAAGTGGCTCGCGCAACGAGCGCAACTTAAGCGCACTATGCGTCTAGCGACGATGCTGACGTGCTAAGTGCAAAGTACGCCAACAAAACGCCACTATTACGCCTCATGAGCCCTTGAGCCCAAGTCCGAGTCCGAGTCCGAGTCGCTAAGCCCCTACGGGGCTTAGCTTCCTATGGAAATATATTTCCCAAGAGCAAAAAGCATGAATGCTTTAATTGTTGATTTTAACCTTTTTCCTATTAGGAAAATAACCCCACATGGCAAACCCATGTGCACCTCCACACCACATGTGCATCTCCAATAATAGCAAAGCTAATATATAGAGATACAAACTATTTGTTTTTTCCGATGTGGGACTAAAGCTTTCTAAAGGAAAAACCAAAAACCCAACAATCCCCCACATATCTCTATATATGGATATAAGTGTTCCCCACAGTAACTGTCCATCATGCATTAGGAGAGATGTCGCTGACGACTTGAATCTTCCCGCATGGATCAAAAATCAGACTATAATACAAGAATGGACTAAGCCTTGAATTCTGCATCATAGTTGAAATTCTTTCCACTCACATAATGTAGTTACATGTGCTTCTGGATACACATTAAAGGCCCTGTGCTAGCCTAGTTTCAGTGTATAATTTTGGGCGTCTACAAGTTTACCCTCAAGAGACGGCCTGATATCTATGTCCATACACTATAGGTGAGTTCATTATAAAGAGACATGGCATGAAGTGCTTTGTATTTCCCTTGCGGTGCTACGCCGCTATGACATAGCTTAAAGCCGAGGCCTTACCCTATACCGGGAACCTCATCGTAGTGTTATACTACTGTAGCATGAGGCAACCGCCTCTTTGTAGTGCCAAAATACCCAACATGAAGCCTTAGGCTCCCTTGCGGTGTTACGCCACAACGACATGGCTTGCAAGGCCGAGGCTTTATCCCTAACCGGGTACCTCATCGTGGTGTCGTGCCACTGTAACATGAGGAACTCCTCCTCTTTGTAGTGCTGACTACACCCCTCTTTATTTTTAACATATAGCATTAGGCTAACTGCCTATTTACGGTGCTACGCCGCTGTGACTTGGCCTGCTAAGCCGAGGCTTTATCCTAATCCTGGGCAACACCCCATATATAGGAACCTCAATGTGGAGTCACCCCACTGTAGCATGGAGTATTACTCCTTGTAGTGCTGCTCTACCAGTGCTTCCTGTAAAGCACACCAGGCATTCACTCTGCCTGAGAACTCATTAAGGCAATTAAGCCAACCTTCCCACAGGAACCGTTTTCAGCAGAAAACAACAGTAGACAACAGTGGTTGTAGGTCCGTAACCTCTCCATGTCCAATAGAATATGTACCCACCGTTCCTGATATTCTTCCAGTTAATGGTCCTCCCTTGAACCAAAAGCTAGATGCCTAGTAGATAAATCTTTGAACTAATAGCATAAAACTTTATGGTAGGAATACAATAACTAATATCAGAATGCCTTCAAGCCCATTTTACATGCTGAGTCATCGACCAGCTGGCGCTTGAGGCCCTTGGTGAACGGATCTGCCATATTTTCCTGACTCCGAACATCAATCACTGCAATTATACCTCTCTTAATAAGATCGTGTACTGCCCTGTACTTTAACCGCACAGTCCTCTTCTTTCCATTGAAAAGGTCATTTGATGCCACCGCCGCAGTCGCCTGGTTGTCGCAGTATATCGGTATTGTCCTGTATTTGTGCCCCAACCACTGAAGATCATACATGAGCTCCCGAAGCCATTCTGCTTCCTCGCTATAGTATCAAGTACAAAGAACTCAGATTCCATGGATGACCGCGAGAACATAGTCTGCTTCTTCGATTTCCACGATATAGCAGCTCCACCCATTGTGAAAATATATCCACCTTGTGGACCTCTCGCTCTCCAAATCTGAGTACCAACTGGCATCACTGAAGCCTTCCACTACCTGCGGATCTCCACTGTAGTATAGTGCATATGTCTGAGTCTTCTTGAGATATCTCATAACCTATTTCACAGCCTTCCAGTATTCAACACCAGGGTTGCTCGTGAAATGACTCAGCATTCCCACGGTGAAAGCTATGTCAGGCCTTGTGGCATTAGTAGCATACAACAAACTCCCGATTATGCTAGCATACTCCAGCTGCCTGACGCTTTTCCCTGAATTAGGCTTCAGCTTTACATCACACATGTACGACGTATCGATCCCTGGAAGATCCCGATATCCATAACGAGTGATCATTTTCTCAATATAATGAGACTGTGACAACGCTAGTCCAGTGTCTGTCCGGATGATCTTGATCCCTAAGATCACATCAGCTTCCCCCAAGTCCTTCATACTAAACTTGCTCGAGATGAATCTCTTTGTCTCCGTGACACATCTCATATCCGTACCTAGGATAAGTATGTCGTCCACATACAGACAAACGATCACACCTCTTCCATCAGCGAACTTCGTGTAAACACACTTGTCCGTCTCGCTGACCATGTAGCCATTTGACCTTATAACCTTGTCAAATTTCTCATGCCACATCATGGGAGCCTGTTTAAGACCATACAAAGATTTTACCAACTTGCAGACTTTGTCTTCAAGACCCTTGATGACAAATCCCTCTGGTTGTTGCATATAAATCTCTTCGATCAGCTCGCCATTTAGGAAAGTTGTTTTCACATCCATCTGATGTATCACCATCTTATGTATTGCTGCGAGAGCAATCAACATTCTGATGGTGGTCATCCGGGCTACTGGAGCATATGTGTCAAAATAGTCAATCCCCTGCTTCTGAGAAAACCCCTTAGCTACCAACCTAGCCTTGAACTTGTCAATAGTTCCATCTGCTTTCATCTTCTTCTTGAAGATCCATTTGCATCCGATGGGTTTCGCTCCTTCAGGATGATCAACCAACACCCAAGTGTTATTTGAGGTGATGGAATCAATTTCATTGTCAATCGCCTCCTTCCAGAAAAATTGCGTCTCTGGTCTTCATCGCCTCATCATAGGTAAGCGGATCTACTTCCACATGATAGGTGACAAAGTCACTTCCGAAGTCCTTCGGCCTCCTCACACGCTTAGCTGACGGCTCAGCTTGTTCTGGTTCAACCGTTGTTTCAACAACAACATCTTCTTGGACCACATCTTCATTGAAGACTTCAGTTTCTTGCGTACCCTCATTGTTCTCTGGAACATCCACAAGAACAATATTCTTGTGCCTTACAAATTTGTCTTCAAAATATTCTGCGTCACGAGATTCAATGATATGATTTGACACAATATCAAGAAATCTTCGAGCATCACTCTTCTCGGCATACCCCAAGAAGATCGTCTTAGTAGTCCTTGTCCCAAGCTTCTGAATCTTCAGATCTGGAAGCTTGACATATGCCAGACACCCCCACACTCGAATGATATTCAAGTTAGGTCTGACCTTGAACCAGAGTTCATGAGGAGTAACGTCTAAAGTTGCATGAGGCACTCTATTTAGAATAAAAGTGGCCGTCAATACAGCTTCACCCCAGTAGCACTTAGGAAGGCCAGCAGTCAACAACATTGAGTTAATCATTTCTGTTAATTTTCTGTTCTTCTCTCTGCTACTCCGTTTGATTGAGGAGAGTACGGAGCCGTAGTCTCATTGACAATTCCATGTTCTTTGCAGAACGATGTGAATTCATGAGACCTGTACTCCCCACCTCGATCACTTCTTATTCTTTTGAGTTGTTGTCCAGTCTGCCGCTCAGCTTCGGCTCTGAACTCCTTGAACTTCTCGAATGCTTCGTCTTTAGCCTTCAGCAAGTAGACGAACGCATACTTTGAGAAGTCATCGATGAAGGTTATGAAATACTTCATCCCGGCCTTTGTAGAGAACTGTTTGAAGTCACAGATATCTGAGTCTACTAACTCCAGAAGATATGTACTTCGATTAACCCGAGGAAAGGGTTTCCTTGTGATCTTAGTTTGAGCACAAACTTCACATTTCTCTACCTTATCCCCACATTTGGAGATAATCCCTAGACTAGACATTCTGTTAATTCGTTTACAATGAACATGTCCTAGCCTATTATGCCACAACTTAAGAGTATAAGCAGAAGAAGTGACTTCATTAATTACATTAATTATATTGGACTGATTTACAAGCTGAATCTTGAACATTCCTTCGGTATAAAAAGCTTTCCCGAAATATGTTTCCTTGATAGACATCACCATCTGGCCAGCATTGATGTCCATCCTGAGGCCTGCGTTACAGAGTAGGCCTCCTGAGATCAGGTTCTTGGCGATAGCAGGTACGTGTTTCACGCCTTGAAGCGTCAGAGACTTTTCCGAAGTCAGCTTCAATACCACCATCCCAATCCCGAGCACTTCAGCTTGTGCCTGGTTCGCCATCATAACCACTTCAGAAGTAGGTGTATAGGTGGTGAACCACTCCTTACTGGAGCAGACATGGCAGGAGGCTCCAGTGTCTACCCACCAGTCAGAGTCAGTCCTTACTGCATCAACCTGCGCAATCATAGCAACAATGTCAGTGATCATAGATACCTTACTAGGCTCTCCTTGCTCTGATTGCTTGGTCTTTGCTTTGCACTCATTCTTAAAGTGGCCCTTCTTGCCACACTTGAAGCAAGGCATTTGAGACTTTGGCTTCTTTTTCTTGATAGAATTTCCCTTGACTTTTAGATTGTCAGGGTCCTTCTTCTTGCTGTGGAAAGCCGCCTGCTTTCCCCTTGGTTCCTTGGTTTGAACCAGATTGGCGTTAGCCAATTGCTTGGACAGTGTGTCCACCTTTAGTTGAGCCCGCATCTGGTCCTCAACATAGATTTCCTGCAAGAGATCTTCAAGGCTGATCTCAAGCTTCTTCCTATGCATGTTTGTATAGAACTTGCTCCACCCAGCGGGGAGCTTTGAGACAATCCCTCCAACAACAAACTTGTCGGGGAGGGACATCGCCTCGTCTTCCAGCTTCTGTCGTAGTTTCAGGAACTCCTTCACCTGCGGCAGCATAGACTTTTCGTCCTCAAAAAACCACTTGTGATATTTCTCAACCACAAATATTTTACTGCGGTTCTTGTCTTCTTCGTAGAGTTTTTCTAGAGACTCCCATATGTCTCTAGCGATATTCTTCTTAGAATAGGATTCTGCAAGGGAATCTTCCATAGCATTCAGGATAAGCAGCCTGCAAATACTATTTTTCCTTCTCCATTTTGCTTGCAGTTTAGTAGCCGCGGTGATAGCGACAGCAGACCCAACATCTGGAATAGTAGGTTCTTCCTCCAGAAGCACGTGATCTACGTCCTTGAGTTGAAGGGTGAGATATACCTTCCTCTTCCAGACTTGGTAATGTTCTCCATCAAACTTTTCTAACTTGCAAAAGTCAGAATTGAAGAGTGAAATATTAATGTTTTCTATCGTAGCGTTAAAGCTTTGAGATTGTTAATTCCGGGGCACAATTTTTCGATGGAAAACTGAAATATCGTAACAATTGTACAAACAATCGTTATTACGTAACACTTCACAAAAGGTACGTAATAGAAATTTCAACTCGTGCTACACTTTACAGAAGGTGCACAGAACGTAACACTTCACAGAAGGTACGTAAGAGAAATTTCACTAGTGCTACACTTCACAGAAGGTGCACAGAACGTAACGCTTCACAGAAGGTACGTAAGAGAAATTCAATTAGTGCTACACTTCACAGAAGGTGCGCTAATAGAATTCTGATAATATCAACGCAAACACTTCACCGAAGGTGCGCTAATAGAATCCTGATAAAACCAACAAAAAAAGTGACAGGCGAAAGGTGGAAAAACTCCTGCTGGGGTGAATGATCACCGTTGCTCAAAGCTTTATTCGCCCCACACGAATAGCTTCCAGTATCCAGCAAGTTCGTCGGAGAACTTGGAATACTCTGCTCTTCTGACTTCTCGGATGAACTCGAACTCCTATGCAAAATGCAACGCTGGTACAATACCTCTCTTCTCTCTCACAGCCTCTAAGCACTTGTAAACTTTCTGTCTACTACTTGTGTATATGTTCTTCCATGTGAGAGAGAAGGAGGGGGCCTTATATAAGCCCCAGCAACAACTGTCCGGTTAGCGCAAAGTGCGCCAACAAAACGCCACATTACGCCTCATGAGTCCGAGTCCGAGCCCGAGCCCGAGCCCGAGTCCGAGTCCGAGTCCGAGTCGCTAAGCCCCGTAGGGACTTAGCTCCTATGGAAATAAATTTCCCAAGAGCAAAAAGCATGAATGCTTTAATTGTTGATTTTAACCTTTTTTCCATTAGAAAAATAACCCCACATGGCAAACCCATGTGCACCTCCACACCACATGTGCATCTCCAATAATAGCAAAGCTAATATATAGAGATATAAACTATTTATTTTTTTTCAATGTGGGACTAAAGCTTTCTAAAGAAAAAACCAAATACCCAACAAGAGAGGTGTCTTCTCCAAACTCAAATATACTAATTTACTTGATACGAATCTTAGGATGATCTAATATAGGACACATAACCGCATAAAACATCCATTAACTCAAAAGTCTTCCATGTTCTATAAAAAAAAGGATAATTTTTTTAACTTTCGTCTCCCTTATTAATATAAATTTGTACTTACAACCAACTTTTTTATATTTTTAATATAAATTTATACTTACATCCAACTTTTTTGTATTTATTAGATTTATATTTTATTTTTTGTCAAAAAAATATTTATTTTGTCAAAAATATAAATTTTGTTATGAAAAATATTTTCATGACAAAAATAAAATATAAATCTAATAAACACATAAAGTGAAATGTATATACAAATTAATATTAATAAGTGGTTCAAAAAATCTCTAGAAAACCTTGCTTATGATGAGCATTCATTTACTCGAACATAAAACTCTTCCAAAGTCTTTGAAGTCGCAAGAGGCTCTTGGTGCACTGACTGTAGTACCTTCACATCAACATCGTCGAATAAGCACAAATATATTTTACGAAATTTATAAAATTATTGGATCCGCCACTTTGACTTCGACCTGCTTACATCTTGTTTATAATGGACATATATAACTATTCGAAATCTTAATTGGAAAGAAAAGAATGTTCTAACTAATGTCTCGTCTACAATGAGCACAAACTTCGTGTTCTGTTCTAGTTGATGACAATTGTTGGTAGATGGGGATTTTGGAGTTCAGAGGAGTTGTTCACCCGCTACTTCCACTAACGGGTCCCACCCGTTAACTCTTTTTTTTTTCCTTGTACTTTAAAAATCTTAAATTGACATCATCCTAGGTGAGGGCCCCATGGAGATCTAAAGAAAGATCTTCTCATCTTACAAGACCCTCCTTTCATCCTTTGTGTTATAATTGGAAAAGACTATTATTCCCAAAAAAAAAATTCCAACACTTACAGATTTTTTAAATAGATAATTAAAATTATCCATAATTTATAAAAAAAATTATAAATTCTATTTTTTTTAAACTATAATAAATTGAGGGTGCTTTTGGTAATCTACCTTGAAAATTCAAAAATATAGCAAAAGTCTCATTGGCAATTATAATTTTTTTAAATTATTGTTTGATGTGGATATTAGGAAAATTAGAATTTAGAAGTTTAATTACAAATGTTTGGTTCCAATATTGTAATAGAGTAAGAATCTTGTGAAAGTTCAAGCTTGGAAGTGGATGTTAAATATAGACTTTAGATATTTCTGGAATATGATTGGAGCTCCCTCTACGAATTATGTTTTTCTCACTCGTAGCTCCTTTACCAAAAAATAGAATGAAAAAGATTGGTTCAGATTAATGCCACTTTGATTTTTTTTTTTTACTTTACTGAACCGAATAATATAATTTGGTGTCCATTATTATTCCGAGCCTAGGTCACTAATATGCAACCGAAGTTGAACATGATGGTCGTTTCACAAATCAATAAACTAGATGTGCAAGATTACGACAATGATTAATGAAAGAACCATTATGAAAATTATTTTTGTTAAATATTCTTATTTACCATCATTAGGTATACCTAGGGCTGGGCACGGGTCGGGCCGGGCCGGAATTTTCAGGAACCGGACCTAACCCGTTCTTTGACGGGGCGGGACGGGGCGGGTCAATTTTTTTCTGGAACCGGACCTAACCCGCCCCGTTTGAAACGGATCCAATCCGCAACAACCCGCGGGTCCAAACGGGTCTAAAATTTATCATATAAAAAAAATTTATATACAAAAGTAACAAAACTATCCCTTTACAGAAGTAAGAAGACTGTACAAAAAAATCACCTGTGGCTGTAAAGCCTGTAATCAAACATTCAAAAATAAAAATCACTCAATTCAAAAAAAACCCACCTGACATGAGCTGAGAATAACATAAGTTACAAAACTATACAAAAAACCTGAGAAACCTGCAGTTTACAATTTTATTTTTACATATCCACATGTATACTGCTGTACTGCTATATGAAACCTTAAAAGAATCTTCGACAAACAGATCACACAATCATAGATTACACACTCATTTAGTCATTCTACAACTAAGTTCATACAATGATACAAGTAGCTGAGCTATTAAACAGTGCTCTTAATTCTACCGATACACCCAACGATGCGTAGAAACTTCTTTTCCTGGATTTGTGAAACACTTCATCGAGGTAAGTCACTCTCACCTGACTTCTGGACTTACATTGCATCTCCCAAAAGTAGTATTCCATGCATCTCCACTTCCATACTAAATGTTTTGTTCCTTGTTCGATAATGACCGCTTCTTCATTTGTCACCGTCCTCTACCGATCTGATCACTGCTTGGTTTAAGTAAGGATTAAGAATCCTGAGATTGGAAATCCACTGCTGTTCAGTTGACATACTAAGATTCACAGAAAAGGAACTTGGTCATAAAATTTAAGTTTCATACCTCTCATTTATACATAAGCGAGAACTGAAATTCCCAAGTGAAATTATCCTTGATCATGCGGACCAAACATTTGAACTGCTCCAATTCAAATGAACTGCAATTTGACAGTGTGAAGTGAAGTGTGAACGTCGCTTTTGTGGTCTGGACAAATGAACTGCAATTTTCTTTTATAATGTAAGGTTCAATAAGAGCTCATTTATAATAAAAACAAATACAGAGAACGAACCAAACGTCTAAAGACTTATGCACATATAGAGAACTAAACCCACCTAAAAGTGATCAATTGCTTTCTTGTTGCAGGTACAAACCTGATGCTTGGCAATTGGCAGTGGCACCCGGCCACTTTGAGAAGAAGATCCTGTATAGCCAAAGGCCCAAAGCAGCCGAATCTTGGACAGTGGCATCCGAAGCAGCTCTAAATGCCTTTGCCCGTTGCCCGAATGCAGTTCTTGATTCTTCAAATATCTGCAAACCAATACCCAAGAGTTCTATGTTCAGCAGAATCAGCACATTAATATCCCTAAATTCATCAAAGTTAATTGTAAATGGATATTTGCTAGAATTATGAGGATTCTAGGATAAATGTAATTTAGGTCCATACCTGTAGTAAATTGAGATTGTCCTGGACAGGTGAAGTGCCAGTAGAAGAAGACGCTGCTCTTGATGCTCCCGCAATAGTTTTGTCCATAATCCTAAAAGGCATAGCACAAGTCAGATTGTCAGAATACATATCATAAACCAAAGGCCGGATCACCATATAAAATTATAAATGAATGGAAATAGTAAAAATGAATAACCTTGTCACCTTGTGTTCCACAATGAATACAAATGATAAGGGACAACTCTTATTCTGAAATCAGGGATATTTAAAACATCCACTCTTCAACAGTTCAACCCCTTCCTTTTATTTTCCTGAAAAAAAGATTTAAGAATCACAAAGCAAACAAAAATGTTAAATAGACACTCAGGTTCTCTCTGCGCAAATACGATCTAGTTTAAATAACACAACACAAGTATAAATATTTACTACAAACTTGAATGTTGGAAAACTAAATGATAAATCAATGAACCAGGAACTTGAATGAATTGCTGCAAATTTAAATCATATAATCATTCCTACCAAGTACCAACTACAATATGTCAAATTTTGTCAAAATTTTGTCATGCTTTTTTTTTAATTTGTCAAAATTTTGTAATCTGACAAAGTTTGTCAAAATTTTGCTACAACCTAAATCAATGAAGGCTATGTAAAAATTTTGCCTTGAAGCAAGAACTGACCTTAAACTTGTCGAGATTTGTCAAAAAAATAATTCAAATATGTAAAATTACATCATATTAACAGCAAAGTTTGAATCGTACCTTCGTCGGAGATGGAGGATGCCGGAGATGGAAGCAGGAGGTGGTCGGGCGCCGTCGAGGAGTCGAGATGGAGTCGGTTCCACGCCGTCGAGGAAAACGAGGTCACGAGAGTCGAGAGGAGAGTCGGTGGCTCGGTGCCGTGCGTCGAGGAAGACGAGAGAGAGAGCTCGACCGCCGTCCGCCGGTACAGCGCCGTCGCCGTCCAGGAAGACGAAGTCTCCTTCGTTTTTTCTTAGGGCCGGCGGAATTAGGGATAGAGAAATAGAATAGAGAGAGGTTCTCTAAACTAAAGTCTAAAGAGTAAAGAGTAAAGACTAAACACTAAAGAAAAGAGGGGAAAGTAATTGCTGCTCTCTGATGAAGCCTGAGCGGCTGAACTGAGCCCTAAAGGCTAAAATTCTATATACTACTTGTTATGTTGGATTAAATTGACAATAATACCCCTCCAAACGGGCCGGGCCGGGGCCCCGCGGATTTTCAAATTGTGACCCGCCCCGAACCGTGAATATCACAGGACCCGCCCCGCCCCGCCCCGTTTCAGATTTAAAATTTTAGACCCGGCTTGTTTGGGTGTTTTACGGATCGGTTCGGGTTGGAACCGCGGATCCTGGACCCGTATGCCCAGCCCTAGGTATACCCCATAATGTTTTAAGCTGCATCTGTAAGGTTGACCAAAGACATAAAAAGCATATACATATTTCTTGTCCAATTTGACAAAAGTATTTATATTTGACCCTTTTTGATGTTTACTTGAGTTGAAGTTGGCAAAAATGATTAATACCTTAATTTATATTTTTTTTCAAGAAAGAAAATATTCTTAAATGTATAAGTTCTTTTTTTCATGAAATTTCAATTTTGATGCATGTGGATCTTGTATTATAAGCTTTGAAGGTTTTTTCTATGGAAGTCTTTATAAACTCCACATCCACCTCAAGTCATGATTAAAATATTTTCCATAGATACACATTTCTCAAGTAATTGGAGGGTGACTAAAGAATTTTTTTTAAAAAACAAGTATATTAAACATTAGCTGAAAAGAACTTTTATTTCATACACTATCACAAAAATAAAACTGAAAAATATACCAACGGTTTTGAAAAATTGCCATTGTGCGTAAGTTGGTAACTGTAAGTGTTATGTTATGAGTGACAATTTACTCACAATGGATGACAATTATAACTATATTTAATTAGACTAATAAATCTATTAAATTTTGGGACTAATTAGCGTTTAGATCCTGAATTTTATATCAACTTACAGTACTTAATCTCTGACACGTCCAATTGGAAAGTTTGGACCGTGTGTTTGTATTCATTTTTTTTTCTATTTTACCCTCAACATGAGTACAAATGCAACAACCGATCCAGGTTGAGAAGGAGGGTTAATGAAAAAAAAAAGTAAACCAAAAATAAAAATTAATGGTCAAATTTTTTCAATTGGACATGTTATTATTTAAACTGTAAGCTGGTATAAAATTCATGGTCTAAAGGCTTATTAGCCATAAATTTTGCAAGAAGCAGAAAAATTCTAGTTGCAATTTGAACCCTGAAAATGGAACTAATTATAAAAGGAGAAGTTTACATGCTCCAATATCATCATAAATATTATGAAAATTACATACTAAAAAAAATAAATACCAATTAAAATATTAAATCAGGAACCGGCTGGTGCGAGGCTGAGATGCAAGTCCAACCCGTAGACTTCATCCCTCCCTCCCGGACCCGGTTCTACGTACCGGCCCATGCTCTCTGTCCCGACCCGAACCGGACCAATATTCCTCCGCTCCGCGCCGCCGCCGCCACCGCCGCCGTAGAACATTCCGTCCGGCTGTGGGTCCCGCAGGACGTGGAGCGGTGGGCCCGGGCGGGAGAAGTAGAGCCAGGAGTTTGGAGGAGGGGAGAAGGGGGGGTAGAGTGGATGACGACCAGCAGCTGCAGCAGGTGGTTGCGGCGACCGGACCGCCGCGGCCGCTTGCTGCAGCTGGGCTCGCTTGAGCTGCTGGCGCTCTTTCTTGTGCGCGTTCTGGTGGCCACCCAGCGCCTGGGAATTGGAGAACTCCCGGCAGCAGTACTGGCACTCGTACTTCCTCCTGTCGGTGGGGTTGGTGGAGGTGGTGGTGTCGACATCGACTTCGTCGGAGACTTGGAAGCCGAAGAGCTTTAGTCGGGGTTGCTGGCACTGTATGGACCCAGCGGCTGCCATAGTTAGTGGGAAGGAAGAAGAAGAAGAGGAGGTAGTTAAAGAATGAGAAATAATAGAATGGTGCATGTGTAGTGTAGGTTGTGTGTGTTGTGGTTCTATTTATATGTGTTTCAAAAGGGAAGGTTAGAGACAACTAGTTTTATTTAATAATGAGATGCTTTTATCATGTTTTTATTCTGTAATAATTTAGTATGGATAATTGGGTATCAATTGTACCGGATAAACCGAAACACCAAATCATAACGGTTATTTAATTAGTAATAGGATCTCACATAATAGTTTAT